>VDFB02000008.1:24663710-24700529 GCA_007258455.2 Sequoia sempervirens | reverse complement strand
CACCTTCCTCCCCTTTTTGTATCACATCTTGGTCCACATCACAGAGAGAGGAGTGAGGGTGGGTGAGAGAGAGGGGACGAAGGGAGAGGTAAAGAGGTATAGGTGAGATAGAGAGGTAGGTAGAGAGAGTGGTATGGAGTTATAGAGGTAGAGGTAGGTAGAGAGATGGAGAGGGGAGATAGAGAGAGAGATAGAGAAACAAAGAGAGAGGGAGGGAGGGAGAGAGAGAAGGGAGGGAGGGAGAGGTAAAGAGGAATAGTTGAGATATATAGTAGAGAGAGATAGGTAGAGAGGGTGAGGAGAGATAGAAAGAGGGGGTCCAGATAGAGAGGTAGGTAGAGAGAGTAGAGAGAGAGAGGGGTAGGTGAAGCGAAAGAGGAAAAAGAGAGAGGGAGATGAGAGATGGAAAGAGCGGGAGGGAGGGATAGAGATGTAGGGAGAGAGAGAGAGAGTTGAGATAGAGAAAGAGTAGAGATGGAAGGAGAGAGAGAGGAAGGGAGGTAGAAGTGAGAGAGAGAGAGAGAAGTGGAGAGAGGAGGAAGGTGGAGAGATTGAGAGATTGAGAGAGAGAGAGGGGGGGAGATATAGAGAAGTAGAGAGGGAAGGAGAGATGGAGGGAGAGGTAGGGATAGAGAGAGAGAGATAGGGATGGAGAGAGAGAGATGAGAGAGAAATAGAGAGGTAGGTAGAGAGAGGGAGGGGAAGATATAGAGAAGTAGAGAGGGAAGGAGAGTTAGGGAGGGAGGGAGGGATATTTAGGGAGAGAGGTGAGATAGAGAGTATACACACACAAATATATATGTATATATATAGAGAGAGAGATGTAGAGAAGGAAGGAGAGAGGTAGGGAGGGAGATAGAGATTAGAGAGGGAAGGAGGGATAGAGAGATGAACATGTAGAGAGGTAGTTATTGAGCTCAAGGGAGAGAGAGTCAGATAAAGGGATGGAGATAGTGAGAGAGAGAGGTCTAGAGCATAAGAAATTAAAATGAGTGATATATATAGAGAGAAAGATGATACAACTTGCTAATTACTAAAAATTGACATGTTGATTACTGAAATTTGACTGTCTAAAAATTTATAAGATCTTCCAAAAACTAGAATTTGCATTATAACTCCAAGAGATCCAAAACCACTCTCAAACATCCTGAAACTATATACATGAAATATAACTTAAAGTATAAGAAAGTAAATGTCCATATGTAAATGTCAAAAAATGTTTATTTTATGTATATAGTTTCCCTGGTAGAGAAAGAGAAAGATAATGACAAAGATAAAAATAAAGAGTTCAAAAAATGCATTCCAAAAATTCATTTGGTGAGTGCCAAATTTGGCACTCACCAAATAATGCACTTCATTTGGCTAGTACCAAATTTGGTGCTCTCCAATTGAGTTGCATTGGGAAATACTTACCCAAAGGGTTGGATTTTTTTAGGGTTGGATGACCATTTCATGCCAAGGACATGATTTTGTGAAAGTGTAACAAAATTTCATAATTTTTTGGTTGTGCTAATTGTCAAGTTTGCACATCTTTCAATGTAAGTTTATAAAAAAAACTGTGATGACGTTAGGCTCTCTCTTACCTATATAACCATATAATGTTTTTAATGTTTTGATTGTGTTAAGGTTTTCATCTATAACTTCTCTCGTTAGTGCCTCCAATTTTTTTTAAAAACCAACATGTGCTAGTTTTGGTATAGATTTTTACTCGTTCATCAAATTTTGAAAAAAATTACATTTTTATAAACTAGACTCCATTCTACATGCAATGAAAAAATGATTTTCAATTAGTTTTCAAAAAAATTAGGGGGTAGCACACTCAAATTTTAGCTTTTCAGGATGTGTCCACTTCAAAAATTCAGAAAATATTAAATATTCATTAAAAAATTAGCCGAAAAACCAAGATAAACTATATGGTGTTAGCTAACTTCTCACTATTCATATTTTTGAAATTCTAAAAAAAAGTTAACTTTTTAGGGAGGCCACAACATACGCTATGTAAATAGGACCACTTTTGGTGGCCCCCCTTTTTCAAAACATTAATCTTCATTATTTAAAAAAAAATTAGTAGCTTAGAAAGTAGATTCAAAACACTACAACACTTGTTCTTGTTGCATCTTCAAATTTTGAGTGTAACTATCTTCATTTTATTGCAAACATCAGACTTTGTTGATTTAAAAAAAAAGTGGCATCTCAAGAGCCATTTTTGTGTCACAACTTGGTGCACTTACCCTATATGATAATGCTAATGAGGAGTAGGATAATGTTCCTACTAACCATCCTAATAAGATGCAAGAATTAGAGGAGGAAATTGAAGTCACTAAATACCATACTTGTGCCAATTGCATTGCGCAATGAAATGAATTCCAACATAACTTGATCGAGATTCAAAACAAGATAAATGAGATAGAGTATGCTATTTGTAGGATTGTTAACATAATAGAAAATATGATGCAACATTTTTCTATTGGTGTGGTGATTCTTCAAGTTGAGAAAAAGAAGGAAAACACATGAGCAAGAGCAAGAAGAAATAGAAACAATTTCTCCCTAGAAGGAAAGGATGAGCACCATATGTAAGGACTTGAAGACTATTACTACTCAATATGGGGTGTAAATACTACTACTCTATTGTATCCTCTAGCTATCATTGGGTTGTACAAGTGTAGGTTCACTTTCACTCTTGTTGAAGAAGTTCTTATAAAACATTCATTTATCCTATTGTACCAAGCTCTTAGTGCTTTCTTGAAACTATAAAGAGGCTTTATATAACTTGTAAAATATTTGTTCTTGTCCTATAACCTCACATCCTAGTGGTGGTTCTATAAGTTTTTCATTTAAGAAACTATTTAGAAAAAATGATTTAACATTAAAAATATATATAACCATTATATTTTTCTACCAATACCAAAATAATTCTTATAATATCCAATATTGCTATTGAAACATAAGTTTCAATTTAATCTATACCTAGTATTATGAGAAGCCTTTCACTAACAATATTTCTTTGTAAACATACACTCTTGGAAGCATCTTTGAATTCCGCATTATCCCTAAAATGCTCCCACATGTGTGATCATTCTAGTTCATTGTCTGTACCTTTCTCACACATGTGTGAGCATTCTATCTTGGAGGCATGCTAAAATTCCACTTCACCCATTGAACTTTTGACTTATCCCCACTCCTTTACTCACACATCCGTGAGCATATCTCCCACACATGTCATCTTTCTCACACATGTGTGAAAAGGACTAATTCTTACATCTCATGTGACACTTGTGACATAACTACAACTTTAATCCATGCCTTTATTCTCCTCAATTCCTAGCCCTCCATTAGAATTGCATCTTGGCCCTTGATTTTCCTCATGGAAGATCTATAAATATTGAATCCTCTCATTTCATTTGGTCATCCACTTCCATGTTATTCTTATGTAGCCCATTTTCATGCAATCTCATCATATCTTATTCTTATGTTGTCCAATTGATAACTCGCCTTCACAATATCATCATACCATTTCCTTAATCAAACATCTCATCCCAAATTCATGTCGATGGTTCTCTAAGCAACCACATTCTACCATCACACATCACAAAGAGCACATCAAGTGGAGCAAGGAGTGCACTCTACTTCAGCTTAATTAGACGATAAAATAAAAATAAGATATAAGGTTTCATTTTTTGCATTTGAACCCTTTTATTTTAATTACTCGTCTCTTTTCTTGTCTTCATTCTAGCAAGCTTGATGGGGCTTGTGACTATAATCATAACATGACCTAAATCTACTAGATCTATACAAAATTAAGCAAGATTTAGTTAGTTAATCTATAATCCCAATGAAATTATTGAAACCATGAAACAAAGAAACCATTAAACAAAACAATGAAGAAATATATAAAGGAAACCTAGTTAAATACCTCAAACCTCATCGCATTGGGGGCTTGTTGTTGCATTGATGTAGAATGTCAACCCTTTCCCAATCCCTTAGATCGAAACAAGCTCGGTTTGATAGATTGATGAATGATAATGGTGATTTGAACCAAAATGGATGAAAAATGCTCAAATGAATGCTAATGGGTGAAAGTGTGGATGCATTTCAACAACATAACTTTGCTCAAATGATTGTTGATCCATTTCTCTCCAAAATGAGGAGTATTTATAGGAAAAAATGATGAATCAATGGTTAAGATTGATCTGATCAATCAAGGGATGAGAAGCCATGAGAGGTGAAGGCATGGATCAAGGATTCTCATCAATGGATGAGAATGCAAGATCACATGGGTCAAAGAGTTAATCAATGGCTCACAATGATGCAAAGAAGCACACTTCCTAATTTTTAGGAAGTTGGTTGGAAGTTTTTTAGGAAATAATATTCCATTTTCAAAGCTCAAATGGGAGAATATTCTACAGGAATATTCCCATGGAAGTGGATGAGTGAGGGAAAATTATTAATTAGATAATTAAAACAAAGTTTTAATTGTGCAAGTTGAGTGAAATTAGGCTTCTCATTAAATAATTAATTAATTTAATGAAAGGGGTTCAAATGACATTTAATTAAATAATTAGGAAATTATTTAATGAAATGAGGGGACATAAACAATCTAATCAAATAATTTGCATTATTTGATTAAATAGGATGAGAATTAATGTGAAAGAGGATGAATTAGTCAAATAATGATGATCATTTTATTAATAGGAGAAATTGATGCATTTAATTAAACAACCAAGATCATTCAATTAAACAATAAAAAAAGAGGTGATTTTAGGATGAAACTGTCTTCGTAATCAGATTGAAGTGTGCAATATCATTCAAGATAATTTTAAGTGTCTACATTTTGCTCCTCTTTGAAGTGAGGTACTTGTTACATTGGTTCAAATACTAATGCTTTTAGGGTTAATGCTGTTGCTTAGATCAAAAATTAAGAAATTCCTAATTTTTCGGACGCCCCACTGTTTCCCTAGTGAAAAGAATTAAGTTGGTATACCCTGCCCCCTCGATAGATCTGGTGGAAATTTTAAATCTCAAGTCGAGATCATGATTGTAATATAGAAAATTGTCTCCACTAGGGTTTTAGAACCTAGGGTAGCAAACCTTTTGTACTCCACATTCAAGGACAAAACCCTAGAGATCTCAACCTCAAGTAGGAAAAGGAGAAAGAGATCTTGCAACAAGGGGTTGTCCTAGGGTATGATTAATGATTGAGGAGGGGTTCGCCACCAAGCTAGGGCTTGGAAAAGATAATGAAATGTAAGATCTAATTATTGAACTCAATGATACACCAAACCTCACTAAATGAACTATAAATGCAAATAAATCATAACAACGAACTGAAAAAGTACAGAGGAGCACCTAGAAATTTGAGAGAACTTGAATGGAAGCTTGAAATGCTAAATAACCTAAAATTTAGGCCTACTAGGAATCATTCACCATTATGGGTGAATCAGTCCCAGGTCATGGTTTTTTCATAGAAACGAGTTTATGGAAAAAGGGTATCTGAAACTAAAAAAACTCAAAATTGACCTAAACTGGGACTCATTCACCAGAAGTGACGAATGAGTCCAATTAGGGTTTTTTGGAGCTTTAAAATCTGAATCTGGCCTTCAATGTCTGCTCTTTTTGTTCCTCTTTGTTTTCGGATCTAAAACCCTAGTTTCAGGGTTGTAGGTGACTTTTTGGTGAAGATTACAACCTTGCCAATGAGGAGACAACTCCAACAACTTTCTCCAAGCTCGTAACCTAATCTTCAATGATCTTAAAGTCTTCAAAGCACCTAGATTTGTAACCACACAAAGAGAGAGAGAAAAAGTGTTGATTGTTAGGGAATAGGGGTTTTCCTTGGTCAAACCCCTTTTAGGTAATTAAACCAAATGATGAGACAATGAAATGAAGGAATGAAACATGAAACAAAGAACATGAATCATGGACAATAATACCTTGAATGATGCCTTGTAAATTATTTCTTGTAAATCTACAACTCAACAAGAAATGGTCATGAAGGATGTAGATCTTGATCTTGACAATAGGAGTAGAACAATGCTTGATCTTGGATCTTCAATGCTACATCACAACACTAGCTCAATAACATGCTTGATGCTTGATATGCTTGACATGATGATGGATCTTGAATTGTTGCAATAATTGATGAAGAATTCTACCCTTGAATCCTTAAAAATGATCTTGAATGCTCTCTAGATGACCTTGTGAAGTCTTGGAATACTTAACTCTTGAATGCTTGACTTGATAACATGTAGACTTAATGAAATAATGATTTGAAAGCTCATTTATATAGGAAATCCTTCTAATATTCTGTGTATTAGATCCCAAAGGCTGACATACATAAATTTGAACAAACCCCATCCTTCCTGCTCAAAACCTTGAAAATAGGCCAAATGGGACTCATTCACCCGAATGGGTCCCACATGGAGGAATGGGTCCCACGGCCTATTTTGATTGCTAAAGTGTCGAGAGTGTAAATTAAGCTTATTTGCTGATATTGTTAGGTTTTTGATTGAAATATGCCTTGGGATGCACAATATAGGGTCTTAGGGGCCTATTAATGATGATATTAAGGCCATAAATGCAAGAGGGCCCTCAAAATTCAATGTGAATGTGTAAATAAATGCATTTTGCAACATTAAATTAAGGCAAAATTGGGTCTATTTAGCTAAGAAGGGCCCAAAATCCCATGTGAATGTGTAAAACACATTACAACACTAGATTAGGTCCACTTAATTTACAAGCCTCCTAAATTTAATGTGAAGGTGTTAATAAATACACTTTACAACACTAAATTAGGGAAAAGTTAAGTTTATTTAGCTTAGAAGGGCCTTAAACCTAATTGGATGTGTAAAGCTCATCACAACACTAGATCAAGGTGATGTCAAGTCCAATCATCATTAACTAGTCCCCAAATCAAGCAAGGAAAAGGTGTACCATTTTCCGCATTATATCTAGCCCCACTTTAGTGAGGAGGAACTTGCTTCAAACTCACACTAAAGTAACATTCAAGAGGGGTCCAAGTGTGTACCAAGGGATGTCTAGACAATAAAAGATTGGCTGAATGATCAAGCCCAGATCCAAGATCCTAAGTCAAATAACATAACAAAAGGACACAAGGTGTATGATATGCAACATCAAGATACACAAACATGCAATGTCAATAACTAAAAGAAAGAAAAAAAAACAAGTAAAAATACAAATGAGGTGGATCAAGCTTCGATCGTTTGTCCAACACGATGTGGATTAGATCTAGGTTGTTTGTCCAAAAATACATACTCACTTTGAGGCAATGAAACTCTAGGTTGTATGCTAGGTGAGAAGTCTAAGAAGGTGAGACACATACACTCATGGATGGTATGCACTCACACACACGCGTGAGTGGCTAAGGGAAATTCATGCCTCGGATTGGCTTCCTGTCCAACCATACCAAAGTTATACCTCCTGATAACTTTAATAAGGCACCACACAACAAATGGTTTTCGAGCTTCATGATACAAGCAAAACTTTGTATGCTTGGAGCTCATGAACAAACAAGATGGCTCCATAGGCATGCAAAGTGTGTTATGCAAGGTGGCCATATAAAAAATAGTGTAAGGTGTGTTCAAAGGGATTTTGCTTAATTCATGCAAGGTCTCTTCTTAGGGAACACCGTGCCTAATGTCTCCAAGAGAGGAAAACTAAAAGAAATAGCATGCTCTCGGAGGAAATCAAGCCCAATGACACCACTAAGAAAAGGATGCATCGCAAGAAGAAAGAAAATCACACAATGAAACATGAGTGTCGATGTATGCCCCCACTTTAAAGCGGTTGCTAACACCATTGTTATGATAAATTTCTTTAAATTAGAAGAAGACATGAGAGGTTATTTGAAAAGTCTTATGCCAAGTCATATGTTTCCAAATTGAACTACATCATGAATAAGTATGTCACATGTGAGCTAACTTAAAGCATGTCATCAACATCCCAAGCTTGCTCTTATATGTTCATGAAAGGCGGTCAACTAGCCAAAGGAGACAACACCAAGTGACATACGGGGACAAGGATACTTAACCCATTGCCCCCACTTAGTGCAAGACAAGGATGAGCCAAATAGGATGAAAGTAAGTTTCAATTAGAGGAAGTGGGTGCTTCAATACAATGAAGAGCACCACAATCCCTAAGATGTTGAATTTTGTTACTTAAAGCCTTACATTCATTAGTAGCATGCCCATGAACTCTATGATATGCGCAAAATGAACTCTGGTAGTAGAATTTCTTTCATGTTCTTGGAGGTTGAGATATCAGACGATCTTGGAGTAGTCTCGTCAAGATACTATCTTGATCAAAAGTAGAGGATGTTTCATTATTTTGTGACAAAGATATCTCTTGCTTAGTACAAGATGTCATACTTACACAAGACTCTTTAGATTGCGATATTTTGTTCCCTCCTTTATTAGAGGGTGTATTTTCTAACGAATTCAAATCATTAGTGTTTTGTGTGATGGAATTGACATTAAACAAATATTTCTTTGTTTGTTTCATTTCTTGCAAAGGATAACAATCAAGACCACTACTGTCTATCAGTTCAAGATGCACTAATGTTAAAGTTGTCTTAGAGGAATCTTTTGTGATAGTGTTGATATTAAGTGAAGGCTTCTTTGTTTCTTTCGAGGGGCAATAACCAGGACCACTAGTCTTTTCTTGCATGTGAGGCTCTATAGGGACACAAATACCTTGTTCTCTAACACCACATCCTTTTCCACTATATCCCAGTTATTTCATCATTTCATAACCTTTTCCATAAATATTCTTCATCTCTTTTGGATTCGGTGGTTGCTCATAATTAAGTTCATCAAATTTTATTGTGTAATTTGTTGTATTTTGTTCTAAAGAGGTTGAGGTGGATGCTTTCGAAGGGTTTTCTAAATTTTGTGTTGACATTACCTCTTTTTATTTTCCCTTTTCAGAGTCTTTATTTATGATCTTGTATTCTCCCATGAATGTTGGTGTGAAATCTAAGGAACCTCAATCATCTTCTAGTAGCTTAATGATTTCTTCAATATGTTTTTATTTTTCTTCTTGTTGTATGGGTTCTACTTGTATAGTTGGTGTCAATGTTTTCAAAGGATTTTCCTTATTTTTCTCAATGTTTAAGCAACTGTTTGGGTCAGGGTCAACTTCGAGTGTGTACACTTTGTTGTTGTAGACATACTTCATTTTATGATGAAGAGTGAAGGCACCTCATTCATTGCATGAATCCGCGACTTTCCTAAAAGGATATTATATGAAAGATTGTTAGGCATAACATGGATTGGTGTTTTTAATGTGGCCTTTCCAACTGTAATAGACAAAGTTATCACACCAAGCGGTTGTTTTCCTACATTGTCAAATCCCTTAATAGATAAATAATCAGGTTGAATTTTTTATTTATCCACACCAAGCCTATCTAAAAGGTTTATACTACACACATTAAGGGTAGAACCATTATCAACAAGGGTTCGCTTTATCCTTTTTCTTTTATATTTAACTAATACCATGAAAGCTTCATTTTGTTTTTGCGCTTCTAAAGGGGGGAGTTCACTTTGGTAGAAAAAAATTTCAACATTTATTCCTTGAATCAGGGCTGCTATGTCATTCGGTTGTGAATTAGAAGGGATAGGAACTTGTTGTAAAGCACTCTAAATCATGTTATGGTAGTGAGGGGATTCTTGAATAAGGTCCCACAATGATATCTTAGTAGGAGTATTCTTTAGCTGTTCAACAAGATTATACTCCTTTCCACTTTGTGCAAGCAAATGATGGGGACCAAGCAAGATAGGATTAGGAAAAGGTAAGGTTGTTGAAGGTGTTTTTTTTGGTTGTGGATTGTTTCTAGTGTTATATACATGTATGAGCAACAATATTATGACTCGGCTACTGCAAAACATTATTCTTAGGTGCGTAAAGGATAAGTTCAAGTTTTTTTTGGGTTTGTTGTTTGTGTGATGGTGGGTAAAGAATTAGAGGATTCTTAGGATGTACCATAGGGTATGTAGGAGGTCCATTGATTGAAGGGGATATAATGGACACTTTTTCATTCATAACCTTGGTGGTCTTGGTTTGATACATTTCTAATAAAGGGAAATCTAGAATCACCTTTTTATCATTATCTAACGGAGCCAAAATGTTGTCATTTTATTGCATCATGATATCCTCCCTAGGAGGAGAGTTTTTAGGAGCACTACAAGCTAGATGTTCATGACATTCAAAGGTTGATTCTTCTAAAATGACTTTTTCACAAGTAAGGGAGTTATCAATGGTTGTATTGTTGTGTTTATGAATGATGGCATTCTCTTGTTCCATAACATCGTCCCTAGGGGGAGAGAGACAAATAGGATTCTCGTGACTCTCATTGCATTCTTCTTCACAACTAGGAGAGATATTAGGAGAAGGATAAATGTGATTATCATCATTTTCCATAATTTCATTCTTGTTTGCTAAGGTCTTATTCTCTTGTTCCCTAATATCTACCCTAGTAGGAGAGCATTTAGGGGAGTAATAAACAAGATGTTCATCACATTCCATGGTTAGGTTTTGTAAAGTATCTTCATCACAACTAGGGGATGCATCAAGAGAAGGAGAATCATGCTTGCCAATGATTGGATTTTTTGTTCAAATAGATCTTTCCAAATGGTATGAGCACTAGGAAAGGGATAAATGAGATTTTCATGACTTTCAAGTATATCTTCTAACACAAAACTATCATCTTCATTTCTATGAAGGATATTAGGAGAAGAGCCAATGTGATTATCATGGTTATCTACAATTACACCCTTATGCTCTATAATGTCTTCCCAAGTGGGAGAAGTAGGATTTTCAAAGCTCTCAATTATTAGATATCTTAACACCAACATGTCCTCCTCATAGATGTCAATTTCATGGTTATTCACGATTATATCATTATCACAAGTAGGGGAAGTGTTGGGAGAGGAATGTAAACTAAGTAAAGTGGTGGCAATGAATTCATCTTCTGTTGTTATACTATCTTCCCAAGGGGAATGAAGAAAGGGAAAAAAAGACCTTCATGATTCTGAACGATTGCATCTTCTTTCACTAAGATACCTTCGTCACTAAAAGGAGAGGTATCGAGAGAAGAACAAATATGATCGTCATGAATGTCCATGCTTATATCTTCTTTTATCACATCATTCCCACAAATAGGATAGATAAGAGGGGGTGTAGGTTTAAAGAAAGCATCAACATTTCCACTCTCTTGCACTAAGAGACTCTCTTAACTAGGGAATGCATTGAATGAATGACTAACATGTTTATTGACTAAATTTTTCTTTGCAAACTTGGAAAAGATTGAAACTAACATTTTTGAAAAATGATCTATGCAAACTTAAAATGCAGTGTAAAGAATTAAAATGAAATGCAATTTTTAGATTTTAAACAAGGTATCTTACTGATTACACTATGCAATGATCTAAAAATGAAATGAAGTAATGCATGAAATGAACCAATTTAAGCTAGTTTTAATGGAATGCATATAATAGAAATTGAACCAACTGAAACAAATAACCAATGGAAGCAAACAAAAGTGCATAAACATGGTTTTTAATGTTGTAAAAGGAAATTTCAGATGTGCACTAAGACTGATTCACCCAAGGTGGCGAATGAGTCCTAATAGGGATTTTTTTCAAAAATTTCAATTGATTTTTGTGTTTTTTATGTTGTATGATCTGTAACCTAAGTGCAAATGCAAATTTCAAATGATTTTCAATGATTTTAGATGCAAAAATGCAACCTATATGCACTTTCACTAATGCAAAATTTTAGAAACCCTAGATGTCAATTAACTAATGCAAACCCTAATGCAAAGTCAATGCAAGCTAGATCTAGGATGATGATGGACTCCAAATTAGTAAAGAAGGTATTCTAAATGCAAGTTCACCAAAATGTAATATAGAAAATTGTCTCCACTAGGGTTTTAGTACTTAGGGTAACAAACTTTCTAGACTCCACATTCAAGGACAAAACCCTAGAGATCTCAACCTCAAGTAGGAAAAGCAGAAATAGATCTTGCAATAGGGTTGTCCTAGGGTATGATTAATGATTGAGGAGGTGTTCACCACCAAGATAGGGCTTATAAAAGATAATGAAATGAAATATCTAATGATTGAACTCAATGATGCATAGAACCTCACTAAATGAGCTATAATGCAAATAAATCAAAACAACAAACTAAAAAAGTACAGAGGAGCACTTGGAAACTTGAGAGAGCTTGAATGGAAGCCTGAAATGCTGAATAACTTAAAATCTAGGCCTACTGGGACTCATTCACCATTCTAGGTGAATCAGTCCCAGATCATGGTTTTTGAATAGAAACTGGTTTTTGGAAAAAGGGTATCCAAAATTGAAAAAATCTTAAAATTGACCTAAACTAGGACTCATTCACTAGAAGTGGTGAATGAGTCCAGTTAGGGTTTTCTGGAGCTTTAAGATATGAATCTAGCCTTCAATTTCTGCTCTTTCTGTTCCTCTTTGTTTCCAAATTTGAAACCCTAATTTCAAGGTTGTAGGTGACTTTTTGGTGAAGATTACAACCTTGCTAATGGGGAAACAACTCCAACAAATTTCTCCAAACTTGTAACCTAATATTTTGATACCATATGTAAAAATCACTAGATTAATCACTAATAAAGTATGGAAATTAGTGAATAACCACCCAAAAAAAACTAATGAAATTGGGAAATTAGTGAATAATATGAAGATAATGAAGACCTAATATAGGAGGATTCAAATATTGATTCAAACAATATAAAGTTTTAACATATAAAATGATTCTCTAATTGCTACTACTATCAGAAGTCTATTTACTATTTACCATACTTGTGGTATCTTTAAAACTCAAACCATTTATATGAAAATGCAGATACCCACTCATTTAATCAAATTGATGACATATGCAATAAATTTAATTATAGTAGTCATACTCTTCCATAAAAAAAATAAAATTGTAAAGGAAAATATATATGATAAGTAATTGCATTAACACTTTTATTGCAATCCATCCTAGGTTTTCTTCTTTCAAAATCTAATGCAATGATCTTAAAGTCTTCAAAGCACCTAGATCTGCAATCACACAAAGAGAGAGAAATAGTCTTGGTTGTTAGGGAATAGGGGTTTGCCTTGGTCAAACCCCTTTTAGGTAATTAAACCAAATGATGAGACAATGAAATGAAGGCATGAAACATGAAACAAATAACATAATTCATGGACAATAATACCTTGAATGATGCCTTGTAAATGATGTCTTGTAAATGATGTCTTGTAAATTTGTAACTCAACATGAAATGGCCATGAAGGAAGTAGATCTTAATCTTGACAATGGGAGTAGAACAATGCTTGATCTTGGATCTTCAATGGTACATCACAACACTAGCTCAACAAAATGCTTGATGCTTGATATGCTTGACATGATGATGGATCTTGAATTGTTGCAATAATTGATGAAGAATTCTACCCTTGAACTCCTTAAAAATGATCTTGAATGCTCTCTAGATGACCTTGTGAAGTCTTGGAATACTTAACTCTTGAATGCTTGACTTGATAACATGTAGACTTAATGAAATAATGATTTGAAAGCTCATTTATATAGGAAATCCTTCTAATATCTTGTGTATTAGATCCCAAAGGCTGACATACATAAAATTTGAACGTAAAACCTAATCTTTCCTGCTCAAAACCTTGAAAATAGGCCAAATGGGACTCATTCACCAAGCTGGGTGAATGGGTCCCACTTGGATGGGACTCATTCACCCAAAGTGGTGAATGGGTCCCACAAGGCCTATTTTGATTGCTAAAGTGTCGGGGAGTGTGTAAATTAAGCTTATTTATTGATCTTGTAAGGTTTTTGATTGAAATATGCCTTGGGATGCACAATATAGGGTCTTAGGGGCCTATTAATAATGATATTAAGGCCATAAATGCAAGAGGGCCCACAATTCAATGTGAAGGTGTAAATAAATACATTTTGCAACATTAAATTAAGGAAAAATTGGGTCTATTTAGCTAAGAAGGGCCCAAAATCCCATGTGAATGTGTAAAACACATTACAATACTAGATTAGGTCCACTTAATTTACAAGCCTCCTAAATTTAATGTGAAGGTGTTAATAAATACACTTTACAACACTAAATTAGGGAAAAGTTAAGTTTATTTAGCTTAGAAGGGCCCTAAACCTAATGTGGATGTGTAAAGCTCATCACAACACTAGATCAAGGTGATGTCAAGTCCAATTTATCATTAATTATTCCCCAAATCAAGCAAGGAAAAGGTGTACCATTTTTTCATCATTACAGTGATAAAGATTCAAGATCAATTCAACTCAAAGAGGATGAAAGATACTTCTTAGAAAGCTCAGATGTTTTATGTAGACAAATTTTATGATGTAGATAGATTTCTTTGAGGCATTTTTTCAAACAGTTCACTACCTTGTCTATGCTACCACAGTTTCCATACATGTCTACCAAAGCATTTTATCAAACAATTCACTGTCTTGTTGCTATGGCTAAAAGCCTAAAACAAGTGCTTTTGAACAAGCTATGGATGCTTGGAAAAAATCTATCAAAGCATACCTTTCCATCACCATGAGACCACATTTCTTTGAGACATTTTTTCAAACAGTTCACTCCCTTTTCCATTCTATTGGTTACTATTATGCTTTGATATATTTTTCCAAGCATCTATAGTTTGTTTGAAAGCACCTATTTTAGGCTTTTAGCCATAGCAACAAGGAAATGAATTGATTGATAAAATGCTTTGGTAGACATGTATGAAAATGTGGTAGCATAGAGAAGGCAGGAACTATTTGAAAAATTCTCAAAGAATGTGATCTCATGGTGATGGAATTCCATGACATCACCATGATACAACATTTATTTCGTGAATTTTTTCAAATATTTCACGCTTTTCTATGCTATGCTACTATTATGCTTTGATATACTTTTTCCAAACATCCATAGCCGTTTGAAAGAAATTTTTTGTGGCTTTTAGCCATAGTAGCAAGGCAAAGGAACCTTTGATAAAATTATTTGGCAGACATGTATGGGGAAATAGTATAGACAAGGCATGAATCAATTGCTGCCTCAAATAAATGTGGTCTCATGGTGATGCGCATTCCATCACCATGAGACCACATTTATTTGAGGCATTTTTTCAAATAGTTCACTACCTTGTCTATGTTATTTTTTTTGATCCGTAAGCTATGGGACGAGGGCCCATTCCCTTTATTAAATTAAAAGAACAGTTACAAAGATCTGCCACGCAGATAAGAAATAACAGAAGAGAAGAAGAGAAAAGAAAAATCTAAAGAAGCCTACAGAGAACTGGAGTACGACAACAGCCACCAGAAAAAACATCACCCAAGATACAAAAGAAAGAGAAAAAACTAACAGTCCAGAGCCAGGATCCAAAACCCTAAACCCTAATCCCTTCTTTTGGTGCGAAGGAGAGCCTCCAAAGTTCTTTGAGAACCCGCCTCCACCGCTTCCAGACCTTCAATGCGGAGCTTTTCTGCATCAGATTTTCTACCAACCTTGCGCTTGGAGCCACAATCGGGTTTTGATTTGGCACAAAGGGATTGATAGATCCCAAGTTTCTGGGGGGGATCCCGCCCAAGTTTCCGGGGGGATCCAGAGTGAAATCGTCATCATAATCCTGAAAAGGATCCTCTATATCGTCCATGAAGGGAAAGGTGCCCTCTGAATTAGAGCCATCATCTTCTTCTGCCTCAGAAGATACAGATGAGCAATCAACAATAGGAGCAGAAGGAGGGGCAGCGGGAACCACAGGGTGATCCGGAATCAACACTGAAGCAGGAACATTTGGAGGAGGAGGGGAAGCCACAGGCTGATCCGGGTTCGTCCCTGGAACCTGAGAAGGTTCAAAGAACATTCCATGATTCCGCCAAATAAAATCAGTATCCGGAGAGCCCTCCTTCTGAACCCACTTTTTCAAGCAGACATTCCTCGCCCCAGCTGAGCGTTGAAGAGGGCAAGCATCGATTCTGTGTCCCAGCTTGTTGCAACGGAAGCACCGAAAAGGCAAACCCTCATAATTTAAAAATTGAGTCCACACACCGTGAGAAGAGTGAATCCTAATGGAGTGAGAAAGGGTTTTAGAAATATCAACCAAAGCACAAACTCTGTAGAATCTGCAATCAGAGGCCACAGAGGCAGGGTCGAGCTTGACAAAGGATCCCACCTGGTTGATCAGAGAGCTTAGCAACTCCACCTTACGCAGTACCAAGGGAAGATTGTACAGACGAATCCAAATAGGAATGCAAGTGATCTTAGCGGTGGCTGGGTCGAAAAAAGGAGACCATGGGGAGATGAAAAGGCCAGAATGCCCAAAGAACCATGGCCCATTCTGCAAAACAAAATTACAATCCTCCACCGAACAGAAAGTGATTAGAAAAAAACCAAAATCAAGAGATTCCACAGCAGGGGTGGGCAAGTTACTCCAAGTACAGTTAATCCAATCGAGAATAGAGGCCACCGGTGGGCGCTTGTGCAAACATCTGACTACCACTGAATGAGCACCCAAATCCTCAGCAATTGCATCAATACAGCCATCAGAAATGTTGAAGTCCACAGGTTCCTTAGAAAAGACCACTTCAGAATCCCCAAAGGAAAACCGATTGCTTTCGGGTTGAGAATCCAGACTCTGAAGTGGAGGCGAATCTGAAGAAACCTCAGGACGGGCCGAGTTAGGGTTAACAGACATGGAATGATCCCGGCAATATTCTGAACATTTGTGATAAGGGTTCGATTTGTTTTTGCAACCAGCGACATCAAAGGGAGGAGTCGCACCAGAAAAATCCTCACCTGACTTTGCAACCACATTGTCGAGGCCCTTAGAAGGAGGAGGACGAGCAGAGGGCGAAGAGGGAGGAACCAGCGATGCCCCAGAGCGAAGGTCATACCGTTTTCGTCCCTCCCCAGACACAACTTTTTGGCCTCCCCATTTCGAGCCAGGAGGGCGCCGAATCTTGCCATTTTCGTTTGTCTGCGCAGCAACATCATGCAGACAACCTTTTCCTTTCGCCTTCCTCTGCGCATCATCATCGCCGTCACTCGAGAACCTCAAGCAAGACATCTTCTAGGGTTTCACTACCTGTCTATGCTATTGCTATCATGTTTTGATAGATTTTTTCCAAGCATCCATAGCTTGTCTTGGCAATTCTATTTTAGGATTTTAGCCATAGCAAAGAAGATAGTGAACTGCTTGACAAAATCTTTGATGTATATGTATGGAAATTGTGGTATACAGAACAAGCAAAGAACTATTCAAAAAAATTTTCCCAAAGAAATGTGGTCTCATGGTGATGGAATGTCATTCCTACTACATGAGACCACACATTTCTTTGAGGCATTTTTAAACTTATCCACCTCTTTGTCTATTCTATTGTTTACTATTATGCTTTGATAGATTTTTTTCCAACCATCCACAGCTTGTACTTTAAAGAACCTGCTTTTAGGGTTTTTAGCCATAGCAACAAGGCAAAGCTAATTGTTTGATAAAATGCTTTCATAGACATGTATGGAAAAAATGTGGTAGCATAGACAAGGTAGTGAACCTGCTTGAAAATGCCTCAAAGAAATGCGTCTCATGGTGATGGAATGCCATGACAATCAATTTTTTTCATGGCATTCCATCACCATGAGACCTACACATTTCTTTTGAGGCATTTTTCAAACAAATCACTATCTTGTCTATGTCAATAAGCACTAATATACTTTGATATATTTTTCAAGCATCCATAGTTTGTTTGAGCACCTATTTTAGTCTTTAGCCATAGTAGCAAGGCATTGAACATTTGATAAAATTATTTTGTAGACATGTATGGAATGTAGGGAGCATAGACAAGGCAAGAACTCGAAGAAATGTCAAAGAATTTGGTCTCATGGTGATGGAATGCCATCACCATGAGATTGCATTTCTTTGAGGCATTTTTTCAAACAGTTCATTTCCTTGTCTATGTTATAGCTTACTACTATGCTTTGATAGATTTTTTCCAAGCATCCATAGCATAGAGAAGGCAATGAACTATTTGAAAAAATGCCTCAAAGAAATGTGGTCTCATGGAATTCCATGACAAGAAAATACAATTGGAAGATGCTCCTAGTTATTAGTTATGTGCAATGTGAAGTAATTGCATAACTACTTATGTTAGCTTTGTAAAAAACTATATTGTAATTTGTTTTTTAATCTATCAACATCTAGTTATTAGTTGTGCAATGTAAAGTAATGCTTTGAGTTTGAAAGATGTGTAATGCAATGCATAATTAGCGATATGAATATAAACTACAAAAATCTATTTTCTATAATTCATTAGTTAAACTCTTTATTTTATTACATGAGTGAAGCTTCGATGTCCACCTCCATTGGGAGGTGTTGCTGTCAAATATCCAAGATTAACCTATTCAACATCCAAAATTAGCTATAAGAATACCATTCATATAACAATGCCATTCACATGTAATATTTAAATTATTTACTAGTTACATACCTCTGTACTACATGTCGTTGTGTAATAAGGAGGTGGAGGACTGCTAGAAACTGAATGAATGCTATGACCCTAAAATTTTATTATAATCATTAAACTAATTTAGTTAATCTTGTATTTAAAAAAAGAAATTTAACAATTTTTTTTTTTTTTTTTAGACTGCAGGAATCGAGTACGACCCCCTATAAACCGAGTGCTGGTAAACTTTTTTAACGGACCCGCGCGCACCACCCCCGGTACCACGGGGTGGGGAGACTAGACCTCGGACTAACCTCCCCGCAACAGAAAGATTTAGCCAACCGAGCTAGGGGGCCCCAACCCCAAGAAATTTAACAAATTAAATTCAATGAACTTGCTAACATTTTCCTGACTATCAAGGCTGAATGCCTCATTAAGGAGGGCATTTGTGATCACCATCTGATCAGCTGTAGATGTACCTTGCACACTTGCATCCTGACTATGCGTGGGGTCATAACCATAGGGTGTCTCACAAGCCTAACAAATATGAGGTGGAACTCTACTACCCGAAGAATCGCCTAGCTCACCATGTGCTACAAGACTAGCATGTTGTATGTGGCTTTGGGTCAGGTAACTAATTGATTGTAGTGTCTCGACCTCAGTACTCTCCTCCATAATGGAAGGGATAGCCACATGCTCATATGTTGGTCTAGCGAGTGCTTGTCTCACTGGTCATTGTGGGTCAAGACGTGCCCCTACTCTATCTTGTGTGGAGCCCTCACCTCTTCCATGGAAGTCTCGAATATCAAAATAGTTTAAGGTTTTATTGAGGAAAAACTCACAATAGAGTTTCCTCAAAAAATATTGTGGAACCTCATTGTTGTTGCATGGAGGATGGTCAAAAACCATCCACCACCTCTACCAAAAATGGTTCTTTATCCCTTTGTGGTTGCACCAATGGATACAAAACCTCTTGCTTGAAGGGTGCAAAGGTTGATTTGTTTTAGGGTTTGTGAATAGGGAATACAAGTCAAATTTTGTAATGTTTTCATCTTTCACTTACTTATAAAATAATTTATCAGCATAAAATTGTCTATACTCTAATCTCTTATCCGACCAACTAGTTGTTTTCTTGCTAATTGAATCTACATTTGATAACATCGATTCAAGTGATTGAGCAAGTGTGTCTCTATGCGAGGTTGAGCTTGCAAGATCTTTCAACCTTGCAATTATATCCTTAATTTGTTTTTTGTTGTTTTCAATCTACCCTATTAAATTTTCTTGAGTTCTTGGAGCATATTGAGGAATTGTTGGAGGTGTTTGTTGGGGTTGTTCTTCAGCAGGTATTTGGGATTGAGGTGAAGGAGGATTTTGAGGAGGAGGTGCATTATCATTTCCTATAAATTAAATAAATTTACATAAAAAAATATATTAAATCTACCTATTTTGTAACAAATTCACAAAAAATAAATCAAAACTTACTCCTTTTATCTCCCTGACATCGTGGCAAAATTTTGGCGAAGAATGAGGTCTCCTAAAATGAAAGCACACTCTTGAGGGTTTGTAGGTTGTGGCTAAATAGGAAAATGCATAAATGACAATGAATGAAAGTTGCTTTTTTCTTTTCTTTATAATCATCATAACACACTCACATTATAATGCAAGTGCATTATGGATTTGGTGTGGCCAAGCCTAAGGCTTGATCACACCAAGCCATACCGTGAGCACACTATAACGCACTTGCGTTATGAATTTTTTAAAAATTGAAAGATGGTTGGCCACTTTCTGGGCCCCATCTTTTTGCACTTTCCCACAACTTGTTCATTACTTGATCTTTGATTTGAAACAAGTGGATACCTTGACCTTTTTCTAGAATTAGGAGAAGGAAAAATAGACATGTTAGGGGACTTCAACAAGCCTTGAGAATGGGAGTGTGGTAATTCGTTGGTTGAAGAATGAGGCCAAGAGGAAGAGGGTGACACTTCCTTCCTTTTCCTAATAGTTCTCCATTCATCCAGGACATAATCACATCTTTATAAGAGGAACCCGAAGGATCAACATTAGAAGGAGCTTGATTTCTAGGGGTTATAATAGAGTTAATTTGAGAGAAAGGTGAAGATAGTGCTTTAAGCATACCAGGGGATTTAAGAGATGACTTGTTGATAGAATTCAACGTAGCAACTACAAATTGTGGAATGATAGATCTCTTTTTCCTGGCAGGATAATCTCATATCAAATTTCCCTCTTGTCGATAGAAAAAGAAAACATTGGGCTTATTCAAATAAACTATTGGTTGTTCCATTTCAAAACTAGGGCCATATAATTTATTATTCTCTGGCAGAGGTTTGTTCAAATACACTTCCACACAAACTCTCAGATGAACTCTTAGACTAGTAAACTTGTTAGAACTTTGTTTGCACCAAATTACTTTACCTAGTTGGGAAAAAAATTATTTAAGGTATGATCTAAAGGCTAAGTTTAAAAATGGTAATTCTAACCACGTTGGGTAGTGGGAGTGAGAAGGTCCTTCAGGGTGAAAGTCAAATGTCTAGGCTTGGAGATAACAAATCTACCCACAAATAACCCATGTTCTATACTGCAACATAGCCTATGCATGCTCTGCTGATTTAAACATACAAGAGACATGTCCCTTACCTAAACCTCTTATTGTTTCAATTTCCCATCCATTGTTTTCTTAGTTTTTTTACCCATTTTGTAAAAATCTAATTCTATAGGAATTCATCTCAAAAAAACAAAATAACAGTTTTACTTTGATTTTCAACAATGAGATCTACAACTCCATCTAGTAATTGGAACTCTAGGGTTTTACCTTGTTCTTCATTTGAAAGTTTTGAACTCACTAGTAGAATTTGAAAAATAAATAACTATGTGACTAAAAATTTTAGTCACGACAACTAAAAATGACTAAATTCTTGTCATTTTTTACAACACAACTATAAATGACTAAATAAATTACTAATTTGATCGTCAAGTAAATAATTAGTCATTTATTTAGTCACACAAATAAAAATGACTAAATAATTAGTCATTTATTTAGTCACAATCCATTTGAATAGATCATTTAAGGAATCAAGAATCAATATTGCTATTCCCATAGTCCACCATGATGGGGTCAGAGAGGAAGCATGTTAGGGAGCCCTAACTTCAACACATACTCTCTAACATATTAACATACATAATTTAAATGAACATATGTATATAAATAAAAAAAGAAATTGCACAGGTATATAGTACTACCATTACCACTTAGCATTGGATAGAAGTGCATTAAATTTGAAGCTTCTATGAATGAATATGAATCACATTACATTTGTTATTTTAGAAGAGTTGCTTCTTGAAAATTCCAATTCATTTACCATTGCTTCACACCATTTGCTACATATAAAGACATATAATTGTATTATTCAACTACACATGTTATTAATACCACATGTTCATTCCATTACATATACTAAATTGAAACTATTAAATTGTACCATAGACTAAAATCTAAAAATTATGGCATTCCATCAATATTTAAAAACAATAATATTATTCATAGAAATTAACCAATAAAATTGTGTCCATATCAATGCAAGACAATTAAACAAATCTTAGTCGTTCATAATTTTTCGCCATTTTTTCAGTTGCTTTTCGCGGTTTTTTGCTACTTTCCCCGCCACTCCAAACTATTCCTCGCTAGTATTGACCTTTCACTTCTCCAATTTGGCGAGTTGCAGCTTGAAAATAAGATTTTGACAAGGGTTTTAGAGTATGTATCTTCTGGTCACCTATCTCCAACGATGGCTCTAGACTGCATCATATTTGATGTTGAGGGTATCATTTCAAGTTTTTCTTTTTTGGAGCTCAAGAATCTACGTAATCCCTAAAACCCCGACAGTTTCATATTCCATTTACTGTGAATAGATTGAAGCAACCGTTGTATGAAGATTGGTTTTGGTTCGCATCATTTAAATAAATTTCTATTGTGTTAGGATTTTGTATTTTTATTATAATCTCTCCCTATTTTTTATCATCGACATCTTCAACACCATGACATAACTTGTGCATAATTTTTAGGTAAATCACTTGCCATGGTTTTAGTGAATTTTATTTTTTGGAATCTTTACACTGCCAGATCATTTTTGTTGTGTTTTATTTCATTTTAACACAATTATGTTGCTATTTGTTAAATGACGGGATTGGTTCTCTGGAAAGTTTTCTCATGCTCAGAAAAACAACTTTTAGGTAGTTGAAACATTCCTCACCCCATGCTTGAAAAAAACCTTTAGTTGTCATATGTCCCTGTCTTTTGTCCTGCATGTATTGAGTCCAATTGAATAGTCTTTTGAAATTATTTTTTGTAATGAGGGGAAAGATTCCACATTGACTTTGAATTTGATGGTTTTGAATGTATTTTGATACTTGATAGTTTTCTTGGATGCTTTTTGGGTGTTATAATCTTTCATAATTTCCTATTATGAGTTGGACATCAAATTTATCTTTTGGCATATGTGATTACCTTCTTAATATTGGTTTTATCTATCTCAACCTGTGTAAGTCACTTTTTGTTGCTCTTGAGATCATCTTAGATGGGAAAATCAAAAATCTTGTTCTTCCATTTAGTCACTTTTTGAACTAGTCATATCCGGGCCACAGAGCTGAATTGGATGGTAAGGATCATTGTGCTCTAAAAGTTAGCAAGCTTCATGTCTTTTAACAGAAATACAATAACTAGGCTAGTACTGTTACTCCAATGAACTGGATATTTCAAAGTGAACTATTTGGTTTACCTTCATCTTGATCATGCATTAAAAACTTGAATACATAAGCCGATAACCTAACAAAGACAAAAGATAGGATGTCACCTCTATATTCTTTGAGAGAGATCTCTATGAATAATGAAATTAAACATTATGATATATAATCTCAAAGATTCCATGACTATAGTATATTTTATTTCCTATAACCTTACTTTCTCTTTCCCTTTCATAATTTTCCTTATCTCTAGGTATGATGTGTTTTTGGTTACTGATACTTTATAATTGCAACTGACTACATTCTTCATTTGTGTTTTGGTTTGTATTTCCCTTCATGGCAACTTTACTAGCAACTTATCCTTGCATGGAATGATTTCATTTGTATATATTTTTCCTGTTAAGTTATGTAGAATTACTAAAAAGAGTATGGCTTTATGCTTCTCCTATCAGGGGCAAAATATGGAGGCTATGGATCATTTTTGCCTACCCATCAGCGGTCTCCATCAATTTTGCTTCAACCCATAACACCTGCCATTGTGCAAAATTACAGTATACAAAATCCTCCCAATGAAGGGATAGTGGAGGTATTGTTTGTCTAATTTGAAAATGTTCACAAGTTGATTACAATGCTATGTACTCGAAAAACTATAAGATCAATATATATATATATATATATATATATATATATATATATATATATATATATATATATATATATATATATATATATATATTTTAACACTCAGGAGGGGTAAAAACTTATTCAATCAAGAAAACGTTACAAAGCAAGGGCATTAAATGGCCCTATCAAGTTCAATCAAGTGATCCAATTGAAGAGATAGATCCGCAGGAAGTTGACCCCGATCCACCACCTTCCAATCATGAGTATGATCAGAAGCCCATTTAGCCAAGCAATCAGCAACACCATTCCAATCTCGAGGAATATGAGTGAAAGTAATATAGTCCAAAGAAGCACAAAGAGTGAGAATTTGTTCAACAATCAAAGCCAGCTGCCAACTCACATCATCTAAATATTGCCTTTTTAGTAAGTTCACCACAACCTGAGAGTCAGACTCACATATGATCCTTCACCAACCCAAAAGACTGCCCTGCTCCACAGCCAATAAAATGGTCTAAGCCTCCATAAGATTATTAGTATGAAGACCCTTATACACAGAGAAGATAAACTAAACATCCCCAAAGCTATCCCAGCCAATACCCCCAATGCCAGCATGACCCGGATTTCCATGAGAAGAGCGATCCGAGTTGATTTTTAGGACACCCTGAGGAGGAGGGGTCCATCTTCCCTCCCTATTCACCTTCGGGGTAGGATGTCTACATCTGTTGTGCATGAGCTATCGTTGCGAAGGTGGAAGATGAAGACGATTACAACAACCAACATCATGAGGATCCACCAACACAGACATATCACACTCAGCCACAATAGTTTCCCCTAAAGAGTGTAGAATTTTCCACCATAGATGAGGGGCCAACAACAATGAATCCTAAAAAAATTTCCTATTCCTCTCCAACCACAGGTTCTAGATAATGAAGGAAGGCCCAAGAGCCCAAGCAGCCTGAAGAAAGGAGGTAGAGACAAGGGCCCTGCCCCACCATTCCCCAAACTCCACCAAAGAGGAAGCATGCCAGCAGGTTGTATTCCACACCCCCCACCAGAAATGCCAAATCTCTCAAGCATAGGAACATTGGAAGAAGAGATGGGAGACACTCTCTTCACCACCATGACACAAAACACACATAGAGGGACCATGGAAACCACACTTACATAAATTATCCCAAGTAAGACACCAGTTTTGAGCCACTAACCACATAAAGAAGTTGCACTTGGGCCATGACAGCTTGTGCCAAACTTGCTTCCACCAAGGGACCTCAATGTCCCCAAATAACTGACTACCTAACTGCTTATAACCATCCACCACAAAGTACTTTCTAGACAACTCCAAACCATCCCAAGCCAAGACATCAGGTCCCCTCAAAGAGTTACAAGCATGGGAAGCCAGGAGCAGGGAAAGCTCATGCCTATCCCCCTGAGATCCTCCAAGTGGCCACTAAGAGGGATGCTTCCAGTGAAAACTTATAGCTAATCCATCATGCTACTCCACCTTATAATGCTCCACAGTATCCCAGCCGACCACAATAAAAACATCACAAAGGGGTTGGAGGTGAGGAAAAGAAGAGAGAATGGGAGGGTAACCATCCCACGAATCAGACCAAAATAGAGCCTGTGACCTCGAATGACAGATCCAAAACAACGCATTCTTAATCAGCTGTGCCCCCACTTTCAATGTATGCCAAATCATAGAACCACTCCCTTCCAGAGGATAGCAAGGAACCTCAAAAGAAGCAACACCTCAAAGATATTTCTGGTTGAGAATGCGAGCCCATAACTGATGCTGATTGGTACACCATCGCCAATAAAGCTTTGCAGCAAGACCTTTCCCATTCAAAATAGCAGAGTGTAAACCAAGACCACCCTCCAGCTTTGGTCTACACACAGAATCCCACTTAACAAGGCTCCACTTTGAAGACAACAAATTACCACTCCAAAGAAATTGACGAGAAAGAGCATCAAATTCCTTAAGGAAATACATAGGAGCCGCTTGAACAAAGCCCCTATAGATGGGAAGGGCCTGGATAATAGACTTAAGAAGAGTCACACGCGCAGCAGTAGATAGCCAACGATGGGTCTAGTGAGTAACCTTCTGCCTAAGCTTATCAAGCAAACGCTGCCAAGAGGATCTGGGCTGACGACCAACAGCAAGAGGAATGCCCAAGTAGACAAAGGGAAGAGACCCAATTTGAAACCGCAGAATAGCAGCAATCCTTTGCTGAATTGCATGAGGAGTATTAAAAATGAATATAGAGGGCTTCTACTCATTGACTTTCTGGCCCGAAGCCGCAAGGTAGATGTCCAAAGCCGCCTTGAAGGATTCAGCCTCCCTAATACGAGCCAGACCCATAAGAGAGGTGTCATCCACAAATTGGAGATGAGAAAGCGTAGGAAAGCCCATCCCCCACTACCAACCATGAATCAATCCATGAGAAACCCGAGACTTAAGAAGCCGACCCAGCCCCTCCACCATAATAATAAACAAATAAGGAGAGAGCGGATCTCCCTGGCGAAGGCCCCTAGAAGCCCCAAAAAGCTCTGAAGGTTCCCCATTCACAATAACTGAAAAGGAGGAAGAGGTCACACAGCTCAAAATCCAGCTCACCCAATCAGAGGAAAAGCCAAAGGCCAAAATAATCTTTTGAAGAAAACTCCATTTAACTCTGTCATAAGCTTTGGCCATATCCAACCTGATAAACATAGACCTATCCTGAGAGGTTGCCATGGAATGAATAACTTCAGACGCAACCACCACCCCATCCAGAATTTGACGACCAACCACAAAGCCACCTTGCTCCTCAAAAATGATCACGGGCAAACAAGATTTAAGCCTCTTCGCAATCAACTTCGTAATAATCTTGTACACCACATTACAAAGCGCAATAGGTCTGAAGAGATCAAGCCTGTCGGCACCTTCCTTCTTAGGAATGAGAACCAAAAAAGTAGCATTCAGGGCACAAAGCATCTGCTTACTATGAAGAGACTCACGAACCACCTCCAATAAATTCAGCTTCACAATATCCCAAAACTCCTAGAAAAACTCAACTGGGAAACCATCAGGGCCAGGAGCTTTCCCCTTATTCATCCCAAACACCACCTCCTCCACTTCCAACAAAGTCACCTGGCGAGTAAGAGAAACATTCAACTCATTAGAAATTAAGGAGGGAATGCAATCAAGGACCATATTCTCATCCACCTCAGCAGGAAGTAAATCCTCAGTGAACAAATCAAAGTAGAACTGATGAGCCTCCCTAGACAAAGCCTGATGCGAAGAGATCGAAAGACCCTCCGAGTTAACAAGAGAAGAAATAAAACACTTATTCCGACGAGCTTGTACCGAATGATGAAAAAAAGAAGTATTCCTGTCACCCTCTTGAAGCCAATCAATCCTAGCCTTTTGTTTCCAAAAAATCTCCTCACGAAGCTCCCACTCCTCCACCAACTTCATAGCCTGGCCCTCAGCATGCCCAAGAGCCTCCGAGAAACCCAAATCCCGAATCTGGCGAGTAATAACAGCAAGGCGAGCCTGCGCTTCTCTTTTCTTGGCCCGAAAATTACCAAAACATGACCTATTCCATCGCTTAAGATGATACTTGACATATTGCAGCTTCTTAACTAGAGAATACATAGCAGTACCATACGCGGGGGTGCCATCCCGCCACCACTGAGCAACAAGATCCCCCAAAGATGGATCACGCAGCCACATAAGCTGAAATTTGAAAGGAGGATTCTTTGGATTTGGGAAAGCAGAAGTCGACAGCTTAATTGGCCAATGATCAGAGCCACACCAGTCAAGAATCTCAGAACAAATGACCAAGCTACCTCTAACCCAAGAGCAAGAGACAAGGAAACAATCAAGCCGCTAAGAAATCGCTTCAGGCCCACTCCGTCTATTATTCCCAGTGAATATTCCGTTAGAGGGTTTAACATCCACCAGAGCAAGAGAGTCCACATTACTCCGAAATATATCTGAAGCAGGACAAGGCCTAGGCAGCCCACCCCTTTTCTCCTTCAAACTCAAAACAGCATTGAAATCACCAGCTCAGATCCAAGGCAAAAAGGGGGCACAAGACCTCACATACTTGATATGAGCCCAAAGTTGGAGTTTACCACGAATGTCAGTCGGAGCATAAACATTACTAACCAAAATAGTCTCACCAGATTCCAAAACCGAAGCCACCACTGAAATAGCAGACTGGCTGGAAATCCACGAATGAGGAACCACCTTACGAGGATTCCATAACAGAGCCAAACCCCCAGAGGTTCCCCTAGACCCAATACACTGACACTGGCCAGAAGACCAGATACGAGGAGCATGTTGAAGCATAAGATCCACCTGAAGCTTAGTTTCCTGAACACAAAAGATATCCGGAGACTGAACAACAATCAAATCTTGAATAGCCTTTTGACGGGAGGTGCTATTCAACCCCCTTGCATTCCATGAGAGAATAATCATGAGGAAGGTTGAGAGAAGTGGGCCTCCAGGGTCTTAACAGAACCAGATTCCACCAACAAATCCCTAGTAGACTTAATCTTGTCAGCATTCTTCTTACGACTAGCCTTCAGAGAATTTTCAAAGTGCCCCTTCTTGAGAGGGTGTTGCAACACCCCCAGAGTAGGAGATGATCCTCAACCTTTACCTAAAGAAAACACTGCCTTAGCTAAATATGCTAAAACAATATCATCCTGCACATCTGTAGAGGCGCCAGGGGGCTCAGAAATCCCTAGCCCCAATGCCAGAGAAGTATTCTAAACAACAATCGCCTATTCCAGCCCCGAATCCAAGCCAACATCCATACCAGTGGCCCTAGAAGACAATTCAACAGGAATCCCTTCCTCCAAAGCCTGATTATCTAGGGCCTCAAACCGATTGAAACCCTGATCACTTTGTCTATCCTTATAGGCTCGCTTCTGACCCCTCCCTTTATTTCTCTGCTTTACAGGGATAAAACCATCCTTATCAGGCCCACCCTCGACCATAGATGCCTTTCCTTTATCCCCCTTCTCCCCCAAGGCCCAAAAGAAGGAGAAGAAGAAGCCCCTGCCATTTTGGGTGCCCGAGGACATTGGCACTGAAGGTGTTCATACTCGTGACAAAAGTGGCAACGAAAAGGAAGGGACTCATAATCAAGCGATTGAATCCATGAGGCAGCACCAATACAAATTTCCAAAGAATCTGGCAAAGGGTTATTTAAGTCAATTTCAACACAAATACGAGCATAGGAGAATACCTTCTTATCCAACATATTCTGAGTAATGGCAGCCGACTTTCCCAACAAACCAGCAATCCAGTGCAAAATATCCTCCCTCCAAAACTCCAATGGCAGCCATGGAAGACAAACCCAAATAGGAACCTGTGTAGGAAGATCCTCAGTTGCATTAAAACCTCCATGTCAGGGCTTAATGAACAAGCCAACATGATTGTAAAAATATGACCCTCCCTCAAAAACACGATTGCGATCTGAGATACAAGAAAAAACAACCATGAAATAACCATTTGTAGCCACCAAAAGATCAAAATCACCTTCAACCTGCCAGGTCCGACAGATCCAAGACTAAGAGAGGAACGCGAATACCCATAAACTTGCAAATCAAAACATGTTGGCTCCAATAAGCAAAGTCCCCCTACACCGATTTGGGAGAAATAACCAAAACAGGGCGATCTTGGCTTCGCAGCAAACACCCATTCACTTTCTTGAGCTTAGAGCTCTCACCCACAAAAGACGAATCCATTTTTTGTGCATGCATGGCAGCTGAAAAGGGCTGAGATGGCTTTGGCCCAGCAAGCACCAGGCTGTTATCTAGAAGCCCTAGCCATACCCCAACCCCGAGCACCAACCTCGGCTCCACCAAACCCACACCGCTTCCCCAACCCCCAATCCGCACAACCTTCTTCCCACCATACTAATCAATCCCCACCCCTTCACCAGCCAGCACGCAGGAGAGAACCCCAGGCCCCGACCTACTATTGGTCGTGGGCACCCAGGAGGAGGTCCGTGCAGTCAAGGTAAGCGTGGGAGCTCAGACCAGGCATGCAACAATTCCATATTATTTGTATAGATAGTGTGTTTTCTAACACTGCAAATAATGCAAGCATTTTATTTGTTCCAATCAGATGAAGAATGTGAAATGCCATTTTGACTGTACCAAAGAGTTGCTCAAAAATTTGAAAGTGGACTTCATTGCATTCTTGGTCGTAATGAACAAAACTTTTCAAAATGAACTAACTGACATGGGACAATGTGTTTTCCAACACTACAAATAATGTTGAGTATTAAAGTGATCCCACAATAGTGGTTTACAATTTTTGGCCAAACTGGACACTAAAATTATTATTTTTAACTAAATCTTCACATTTGGGCACCTATAGTGGCTAAAATGTGAAGAATTTGAAGATGATGAAAACTAGAGTCTCATCACATTTTGTCTGTAGATTCTAAAAATATTTTTTTCAAAATTTTTGGAATCAGATTGCACTTCTTTTTTCATCTCCCACGAAAACTGATTTTTTTCAAAAAACAACATTTTTAAAAAGTGACACACATCGTATAACGCATAACTTTTTTTCCATGAAGGATAAAATTATAATTCTTTTGAATTTAGATTTGTAACTCTGATATCTAGTGCTTCCATTTGGTTAGACAATTTTTTATTGAATATTTTTCTTTAATCAAGTTTCTCGGGTCAAACCAATTATAATCTCACATAGCTGCACCGTGATAACACATAACCTTTTGTATATATCGACTTTTTTTCTTTTCTTTTTGTTGGATCAAGGACTTCAATATCTAGTGCACTCGGATTTTTTAATTTTATTTTTTTTGATAATTTGCTATTTTTTCACATGTGCAGAACAAAGACCTTCATTTTCAATGAAAAACCTATGTTTAATAAAACTAAAAAAAAAATACATAATAAAACCAAAACATATTAAAATTATATTCATTGGATAGCTTGTTTCGAGGACTACCTGATTCCAGTTAGGTTTTTGAAAATTCATCCATTTTCATCCTCAACCCGAGCTCTAAAGTGCTAAAATTCAGGGTTTTTTGGTGTCTCAGGGGGGATGAGGAATAAGGGGGGTTCGAGTGAGCCCCTAGGGGTTTGCTCGAACCAGGGTTCATTTGAACCCTGATTCATTCAAACCCCCCTTTTATAAGGGGTTTTGTTGCCTTTTTTGGCGGGAAAGCATTAAAAGGGTTCGGCCGAACCCAGGTTCTAGCGAACCCCTAATGGGTTCGGTCGAACCAATAGGTTCTTACGAACCCCTAAAATCAAGTTTTTTGCCATGCATTCATTTTTTGTGATTTTTCCTTCATCACTTCAATTATAAACCACTATTGTGGCTTCACCATTTTATTTGTTTCAATCAGATAAAAAAAGGGAAATGCAATTTTGCATTTAACCAAATATACACTATATTTCTTAATATGATCCAAATATACATTCACAGTATGATTATAGGTTGGAAAACATAGAGGGAGGTGAGGTGACAACATGATTTACAAAACCTTCAACCCACACAATGTTGTAAAACCCGCTACACCCTGAAGCCAAATACCTTACTAGGTGTTTACAAAACAATGCCTATCACCACATTCCTACGGTCTAAATAATACAAAGCTTTTGAATACATACATACTATTTTGTAAAAATTATAGGATGCAAAACACTATGTGTTTACAAAACTTGCAACCCACCTAGTGTTTCTAAACCATTTAGACACTACAACCTTCATAATGAGAATTTTAATGGGAAAATAAAAAGTTTTGTTTGCGTATATGGTTTTGGGCTTTCTGTCCATTCCAAATTTTGATTTTGAAAACCTGTCAGCACATAACCCACATTGTGTTTCAAATGAAAACCCGTTTTCACAAGGAACAACCTTTATTTTCCCATCAATGAAAACCCGTTTTCACAAGGAACAACCTTTATTTTCCCATCAATGAAAACCCATCTTCACAATGAACAACCAAAAGAAAAAATTTATACACCAACACAAAAACAAACAAAACACCTTTGCATTTCAAATGAAAACCCCTTTACTTTCCCATCAATGAAAACCCATCTTCCCAACCAATTGTCATTCAATTCTTTATAGTGAAATGAATGAACTGATTTGTCCACCACTAACTGAGACTGATCGACATGCAACGATAAAAACGAAAATGTGGGAAATGGCAAAGTTTAGCTATGTGAATGCGACAAAAATGTAGACAAAACACACCTATCTATATAAAAATAAAATAAAATAAATGCATAAACACACTCTGGGTAGACTGCTTACAACTCCATTTCAATGCCCGCGTTGGTTTAGCCGCCTCCAACTCCATTTCAATGCTAGCGCATCCCTCCCCAACAAATTGCAAAATGAAATGTAGAAAATAGGCAAATGAAATGTGGAAAATGGCGACGTTTAAAGTGTTATGTCTCTTTCTTTGACTTCCTCATCGGACCGCACGTCTTTTTCCAACGTCAAATGACGGTACGTGGCTAACCGTCCACCAAATCTTTTCGTCGGTGTATTTTGTCCAACGCATGGAATGGGGGAGGGAAGGTATAATATAATGTTACATCCACAGGTGCGTTTTGTCTATCTTTTAGCTTTCTGTCGTGAAGTGGTGCCCGATTAGAAAAAGATAACTTCTGAAGTTTAGCCGCCTTTGAGATTTGTGTATTACAAATAAAGGCAATGGACACGGGATTGACAGTGACTTATCAGCGGTAGATTTCACGTGGGAACGGTATAGTTCTGCATGATGACAGACGACTTTCTGTCAATTGTGCCCCCTACAGCTTCTCATCTGTTGCATAACGACATATATTATAAATGTTGCATAATTATCGAGATACTTGTTTGTCAGCTTCTCAGCATGTACCTAGGCGCAAGCCAGCCGGATAATTATTATTTTCAGGATGGAAAAAATGTCCACTAGCCTGTTGTTGATCAGAAGGCAGAACTGTCTTTAACAGTTTTAACCTTTTCCCCTTTAATTAGTCGAAAGGTTATTCCCTATGAATTTTCAAATTTAAAAATAGAAAATTTTATTTTTACAATTTTTTTAAGGAGTTGAGGAAACTGTAAAAATGCATTTTATTTAAATAAATATTACGTATAAGTTGAAAATATATGAAGTTTTTTACTTATATTGAATTGTGTCTATTTTATTGAGTTGTGTTTGGCAATTATTTATTTTATTTTCTTCAGATTAATAGTATATATTTAGTGTGATTCTAGTTTAAATTGTGTAGTGTTATCCTCTTTCTAATGATGGATCATGGAGTACGACCTAAAATGTTGATGTGATAAAACACTGTACATTTTAAATTATAAGCAAGCTTTTATACTACTATGAATTGTGGAAATATAATGTTTTTAATAATATATTGTTTGTCAATCTTACAATCATGGTATACCATTTATCCCTTTGTATTTTTAAATTGAGATACTAATTTGTTTAGAATATAAATATATTTACAGAATAATGTATCTTATAATTTAAAGGAAATTTTGAACAGATAATTGTTATAAATAAATTTTTTTGACAAGTGGGTTCAACCATCAAATTTAGGCCTTGTAAGTCCAATGCACATAAACACTTTTACTTGATATACAGCATATTTTTTTCATTTTCTCCTATTTCTTTTTTCATCTTAAGGACATATCATAGAGTATGATTCAAAATATTGATGATAAAAATTCTCACATAGTTAATCTACAAACACACACTTATAATATTATGGACTATGGAAATTTGATGTCTTTAATTGATACCCTTTGTTGGAGGCAATTAGGATACAAATCTAAACAACTAGAGTTACTAAGAATAAATCTTTCATAGAAAATTGCAAGCCTACCATTTCTAAAAGGGTTTCAAAACTCTGATTTAATCCCTTCCTTCATCAAGATTTGCTACAATCTATGGAGCCATAACATAAGCCCCATTTTCCACCTTGGTGGTCTTTCCCTCCTACGATGAATTGTTAGATATACTAGAGCATCTCTCAATCATTTATGCTCAAGATTTTTCCCTCTCTATTTAGAGCTAGGCTTCCATTTACATCTAGAAGTGTGGTTTCTTCTTAACACCTCTTCTTAGGAAAGGGACATAGATCATAAAAAATATGAGAGAAGGAAAAGAATTTAAATTAATCTTTTTCTCAATAAACATAATCCTTCTTTCGCTTCATTAACATTGAGCTACCATGCCTCAAGCCCATTTAGATTCAAATTCAATCCCAAGGAATTCTCTTTGGATGAGAAAAATCATTCCCATAAGACCACTATTGCAATTAAGATGTCACCCCACACTACCATGTTGCATTTCACTCAAACACTAATAAACCTATCTTATTTGGTTAAACCCTCTATATATTATGATCCATTACCAAACTTGATCAACTTAGCTCATCTAGTAGTTGTAGCTTCACATATTACTCTCTCATCTTTCCAACCTATGTAAATTGTCTCTCACCATCTAATTGATGGACAACCCATGTATGATCATCCCATTAATCACTCACATATAATATCAAATCGTCCTTCACTATGCATCTTTATCAAGTTAGAAGTCACTTGTTATACTTTATTAAATATAATGCTCAATCTCCTCATCTTTATCCAATGCCACTCTTTCCATTGTCTTTCTTCTCCATCCCTTCATAATCCACCATCTATTTCTTCTCTATCTTATGTTAGCAATGTATCACTCACTAGCTTAATAAATCAATGATTAGTTACCCTATTATGCAAACCACTCAATATAACAACCTCTCTTTCACCATGCATTGATAACACATGCATGTAATAATGATCACACTCCTATTTTTTTAAGTACATAATTCTCCTTAGTCAAATTCCTCAATATTTAAATTGTAGTACAAGGAATTAAACAAAATTGGTTAAAACATTGAGTTCTCATTATGGAAATGCAAGTTCAAATCCCAAAGAGACATTTGATATGGAATTCTATGTTGTGATGCTTCATCTTCCATAATTAGCTTCTAGTGTGGATGTGGTTTCTAAATAAGTAGATTTCTAAGTTATGACTATTAGTCTTCCATAGGTGGTTTCTAGTGTGGTTGCTCAAAAGGATTTAGTATTAATCTCATTGTTGTGCTTCCAATAACTTGTATTGGTATCATGTTGATGCTCGTATGAGGAGAATATATGTGAATGATTACCAATGAAAAAATATATTTATATTCTCCTCAGACAATTTCTAAAATTAATTATAATAATATCATTATACCATCGCTCAACCATCCTCAAGAAACTACCTTGTCTCTTTCATGTCACAAATCTTCTCATTCTAAAATATGTTCTTCTCCCCTCTCAATTGTGACTCTATACATTCTACCATGGATTTGACTTCTCCAAACAACTCTTACCATAATAATTTTATAGCTCCCTAACCACATATTAAACTAGGCCCTCTCAATTCATGTTCTTATGCACCCCTTGACCTCCGCACTCCCTCAAGATTTACTTTTAATAATCTCTCCATTGATGCTAAACTTTTAATTCTCCTATCCTCTCTTCCAACTTATATGAAACTATACACCCTTTCAAAAAATCTTTAATATTGAGAATTTAACAAGTTGGTGATTAAACTTTCCAAAGCTCACTTGGATCAACTTGTATTTAAATATCTCAAAAGAATACCTAGCTTCATTCTCACCGCACAATATATACCTTATGTAAGAATTTTAATTAAAATTGATAACAAAATATGATGTTCCCATTGGATGTTTCCAAGGATATTAAAAATAATTGTGGCATTGCTCTAAGGACTACTAAACTACCTAAGAGTAGCATTCCCAAAGTTGAGCTCCATGCTTTCAAGAGATTAAGTAAAAATGACATCATCACTATCAAAGAAGATAAGAGAAATATCATGGTCATCATGAATAAATATGACTAAATCTAAAAATTTCTTGATCCCCCTTTTTTATGTTGGGAGCTACAAAAATGTAACCTACAACCCCATCTCTAAAATATAGTTTCTTAAATTATTGTTTCCCTCTCTTCCTTTAGTTTTTCTATCAAGAAGCAACTTTTAATCTTCAAAGAGGTTACTCCTTACATCTATTTTGTTCCAAAATACTAGAAGGATAATATTCTTCTTAGACCCTTGTGAACACCATTGACTCCCCTATGTCCAACCCTATAGCCTTCCTAACTAAATCAATCTCTTTGCTTGCGGGTAAGTATAGTTCCTTCATCAAGTATTTTACCCATTTTTTGAAATTAATCAGAGCATTAAAATTTTGAGGATAAGAAACACCAACTAAGCTTAATGTTGAATCTATTTTCAATAAGGTTCTCATCCCTAACCTAGTTGAGATAATTAGGAACAAGATAAATGATAAAGCTAAGATTTATAATCCTTTCTTTCCAATGAGGGTTCTACAAGCAAATTAATAGAGTAGCTATGGGTTCCCTACTCTCCACATTGTGGTTAACCTCTACATGGAGCAATTTAAATAAATTTATCTCAAATCCTTTCCCCTCAACCCAAAGTGGTTGAGATTCTATATTTTTATGATACCAACATTCTTGGCCTCATTGCCCTAAAAATTTAGAATATTTCCACTTCCACTGAAATAACATAGCCAAATGCATCTCTTTTAGAAAATAACTTGAAATAGATAACCAACTTCCATTCCTTGATATTCTCTCATAAAAAAATCTACGTTCCTTAGCTCATAATGTCTTCCATGAATCCACCCACACCAACTTTTACCTCTACTCTTCCTCTCACCACCAACATACCTAAAAAGAGTCTTAAGAAAACTCTATCTACTAGGTTATCTCATAATTATAATGACATAAATATAGACCAAGAGCTTTCCTACCTTTTGAAAGTCTTCAAAATGAATGGGTACAAGAGTAAACATATCTTAGGAGTGTTCAAACAAGAAAGTATTACTCCATCTCAAAA
>VDFB02000008.1:24612098-24663610 GCA_007258455.2 Sequoia sempervirens | reverse complement strand
TTTTAGAATATCCAAAAATGGAATAATCTCCCTAAAATATGAAATAAAATAAAATATAAAAAATACTAAAAAATGACTTAAAAACTTGAAAGAAATAAGTTCATATCAAAATTAACCATTTTGAAAGAGAGTAAGTGTAAAATTACTTGGGTGATCATGTGACCACTCTAATGATTCCTTGATCATTGACACAATTGTAATACTATTAAAACTAGTGATATATGAGAGCTAAACTAGTGATTTTGACCAATAGCCCACAAATCCAAAACTTTGACCATAATGACCAAAAATTGACATAAAGTTTAAAAAATAAAGTATGTATGCAACCAAACCTTAGACTCTTATGTAATGACCCTAATGACCTTAAGTTTGATAGACAAATACTTGCAAAATTTGATAAAAAATAAAATTAGAGAAAAAATATTTTTTCTCAATTTATACATCTATGGATCTATCTAGAGTTGAGTTACTACCATAATAGTGATCCTTACAATGCCAGATATATAGATTATTTAATTTATCTAAAACTATTAGTGTCACTCTAAAGCTCAATTCTTTCTCAAATTGACAAGTGCAAATAAATTTTAAAATGACCTAATTTTACATATATAAGCTAGTTTTTGGTATTAAAATGCAAAAAATTTTGCTTACAAGTCATCAAAATGAGACAACATAGTTATACTTTATGCCCCTATCATTATGGTTTTTGATAAGCAACAAGAGCCTATGATGAAGGTAGTATTCTCCAAACTCAACATCAATAATAAGTTTTCTTGTATAAGTTTTATTGCTACTCATACTTTTGAAATTACTTTATGCATGATCTTTTCTTTGATTTTATAAGTCCAAATGTAGAAAAATGACTAAGATAAGTACATGTATTTATTGGGGTCCCATGTGCCTATTTTTGGAAATAACACTTGCTCATTTTTGTAGACTACCTCCCTTAGGGGAAAACATGTAAATACATAGAGTTACACATGCATACATGGTAGTCCAATTATAACCCAATGGTCCAACACATGACCAATGGGGTATGAAGAAAACCTTCTCCTATCTTATCCAACCTTGATAGAAGCAATAAGTTAGCTCATAAGACCCTACCTTGCTTCTATTTCATGCTTCCTAGCTATTTACTATGTTTTTGTGCTTGGTCACTTTGTCAAAGCTTGCATTTTATATTTTAAGTTACAAAATCACCTCCTTTTAAAGTTGAATCACCTCAACGATTTTGTAATCACCTTAATTATTTCATACTAGTAAAATGGACAATTTCATGTTTAAATTTTATCCATGTGATTTATTTGCATGTGTCATTCTTGCATCAATTTTTGCTCCCAAACTCAAGTCTAGTTCACTCTTAATTGTGCCCAAGGTAGGATAACTCTTTGTTTTCATATCTAATTAGATGGATATAACCTTATTAATGTTTCCCCAAAAATATTTGCACATATATTTTGATTGTTTCTTCTAAAAAGTTTAGCTTTGGCCTCTCCATATATAGTTGACACAATACTTTTGAGTATCTAATTTATGAAACTACATAAAAAATCCAACTCTTTTCACATATATTCCTACAATTCAGGCCATCTACAGCCTTAGGATTTGTAATTTCTCAATTTCTAGCTCCTAAGCTACACAATAAGCTACTAAAATAGTATTTCCTTTGAATATTTTACTCCTTTAGTCTTATTTTCATGCTTCACATCTTCATTCCATCAAGATAAATTTTCAAGGTTGAGAGAGGTGGAGAAATTTATCAAGCTTGGCTCGCAAGGACAGACATGCAATAATAAACATCTTCAACATCTTAGATTGCATGTATCTTAAGTATGAAACTTTTTCGTTGCATTTACATAGATTAAATTCATAATTAAGATATGTAATCTTCACATTGCTTTAGAAATATAGCCTATTACAATATCTAGATTTAGAATAAAAATTGGAATTGTCAAATTAGTTTTTTTTTAGATCTTGATATTTAAATAGTAGTACATTTGATTAAAAGCAATGTAAAGAAAACACCTATAACTTAGCAAGTAGTTATTCACCTTCAACAAAATAATCACCAAGTTGATTAAGAGATCAAACTATCATAAAAAAAGAGAAAACAAACATTTACCTTTAGACATATGTAAAAACCATCAAGCCATATCTTTTCTTTTATTTTGTAAAAATATTTGTGAGAAAAATAAATGTGAAGAAAACATTGGAATTAATTCATTGATATCATTATTCAAAATTGTATTGTAAAGAAGGGACAAACAAAATATTACAAAATATTGATTGTTAATTGTTTATGTTCATCTATTTTAAATTAGATACATATTAGCTACATGTAATCACCTAAAATCTTGAAAATGAACGAAAGATTTGCATTCATTGTTAGTTTAGTATTTTATAGTTACAGAAATTATCAACTACTTAATATATATAATGAAAAGTACATGTTTGTTCAACATCTTAGGTTTGTTGTATTATTGAGTGCCCTAGATTCTCTTAGATCAAACACCCCTCCTCCTTTGGTCTTAGTTAAACTCTTAAACTCTTCCTTTGGTCTTAGTTAAACTCTTAAACTCTTGGATCAATTCAATGGTTTTACACAAGTTGAAAGTTACAATATGTAGAATACAAAAGCCTAATCTATTCTTTGTAATGCATATGTTAATGCAATGATGTACTAAGTGCTCTTGTAATGATATGCAATGTATGTTCTCTCATAGTTCTTAGATAATCAAAATGAATTGTAGGTGTTCCCCATGGTTCTTAGATAATCAAAATAATAAGAGTTTTGTCTTATACAACATACATTTGTACATTTGATGGATAACTACTAATTGAAACATATGTTAAATTTGATCTTAGAAATCTAAGAACTAAAACAATGTAAGTAAAAAAAAAAACAGAAAATTGAAAGATCAAATCTAAATACTTAACATGCATAAAATTAGATTATGTCAAATATTCAGCGAGAAAACCAACTTACTCATTTAAAAAAAATAAGAACATAACATTCTCATTTACACCTTTTAGCGTGGAAATCACAATTAGTGGCGAAGAATAGACAAGCCTGTTGTCAACATGATGGTAAAAGAGGCGGCGAAGAATTACCGGGTGATTCGACTGATCGACAAAATGTGCTGTAACGATGCTCGATTTCGTAAAGGACAAGTATGGGCGTATTTAAACAAGCTCTGCGATCACAGTCGTTGTAAACTCCGATTTTTCCAATTTAATAATTTTATCGTTAATGCCGACACTTCCATCGAGGAATCCTTAAGAAGGTGTTGAATCCTGAATCTTGAATCCAGATTCAGTATCTGGAATCCAGATTGAGTCCATAAGGCTTCAGCAATGGAGAGGGAGGAACAAAGTCTGAGACCGGGTCCAGTTTCATACTGGAAGCTTGTGTCTTTCTCTGATCCTCTGGATTATTTTCTCATGCTTGTGGGAACTGCCAGTGCTCTGATACATGGCATCATAAATCCCCTCAATATGGTCATCTTTGGCAAAATTGTCAATAGCTTCGGCTCCAATCAATTCGAACGTTCTAAAGCTGCAAGAGAAGTTGAACATGTGTGTACTGTGCACTGTGCATAATTCTTTTTATGCTATAAAGGAAAACTTTGCCATGTAATCTACCATTGATTGGTTGGATAACATGTTTTTGTGAGGGATGTGTTCTTGTGAATCACTATTCATGCAATATGGATTGATGAGTTTGACTCGTACAACTACACGATTGAATTCTGATAGCAATATCATAACATGTTCTGTTTTGTGCAGTTGGCGTGGGTGCTCCTCATCTTAGCAGCCAACAGCTTTTGGGTTACTTGGCTTGGTACATGCCCACCTCCATCCTTTTGTATTTACACAGAGATTTAAGCTTTTATAGAGATTTGACAAGTGGAATTGTGCAGAGGTGGCATGCTGGATTACTACTGGAGAGAGGCAGACGGTGAGGATGCGGGCTAAATACTTGGAATGCTTGCTCAATCAGGATATTGAGTTCTTTGAGGGAGAGGATTCAGATAATGCTCAAATTGTAAGCAGTGTTGCAACAGATCCTCTCCTAGTCCAAGAAGCCATTGGTGAAAAGGTAAATCCCATTCACTTCCATAAGACATTTCTTATCTTGCTAAGAAAGACAGAGACATAACTGGTTTCTCTGCTAAATGCAATGCCAATAATGTCAATAAATTATTTAAATTAATTAGATCAGATAAAAATGAATAATAACTTAATTTCAAATAAAGAGTTGGTATATCCAAATTATTAAAATAAATGTACAAACTTTATAAAATAATAGTATTTTGATTTATGTTTGATTTTAGTTTAATTGTGGTATCTGTCAAGTGATTCATTAATGTGAAATTAGATAATGTTAGACAATTGTCTTAGAGAAAATTGTTGTCTTTTGCTCTTGTTTTGTGCATGTAAAACAATCCCTATAATTGAACCAATAGTAATAAACAAATGACTGCAAATAATTGAGCCAATAGTAATAAACAAAATGGCTGCAAATATTAAAGAATCATACAATATGTCTAGATGCTGATACAATATTGATAACATGCTCTTATGACCATAGATGCTTTGATGACCATGGATGTTTTGATGAACATAGATGCTTTTCAAAGATTCCTAAATAGACCTCAATGCATGCTGGATGTTCTTAGTTTTTCCTTTTCTACCATATCCTAACATATAATTTAAAATATCTTACACTTAAATCAATTTATAATAATTAATTTAAAAAAACACAAATCTATTTTCAAATTTATAAATATATTAAAACATTAAAAATAATTTTACATAAAATAACTCTATATCAAATATATTGGAAGACCACCAAAAAATTCAAACAAGTGCTACATAGTGGCTAGTACTTGTCTTTATAGTATTATAATTATTGTTTTCTAGATTTGAAAAAAAAAAATGTAAGTTTTATTAATGTCAATAAAAATAAATGTAAGTTTTGTTAATTATAATGTTTTAAAAGTATTGTTCAATTACAAAGGATGCACATAGGCCTACCTAACCCAACCTGGTCCCTAACTTTATAATAAATAAATTATAAATATATACCTAATCTTGGGCTATCTCTAACTATGGGTGATTGACAGCACTAAGGATAACTATGGTTAGCTAACCCTTAATATTGAAATTACAAGAGGTGTGATTAATATTGAAAATAGAGATTTGAGATAAAAGGAATATTAGATGATCAAGTTTGTGAACGTGCCATATCTGTTAATTATATTTTAGTGATTTTATTTAGCAACCTTTTATTTTTAATTCTTTGTTTTGAATAGTTCAACATAATTTTACATTTATTTTAAATCTAATCTAATCTTAATTACCTAATACTTTTAGAATTCATTCATAATAAAATTAAATTATAATTTTGGAAAATAAAATGGTATCTAAAATCGTTTAAAATTGTTTAATTTTCTTAAGTGTGTAGCTCTGATGAACTGTTCTCTTGACCCATTTGCATTTGATTATATTTGTTGTGCTTTTGACTTGGACTTTATATTATTTTAATAATGGAAATCCAATAGATAAACAGATTGTGAGTTTGTTGTAAGGGAAATAGGGTTTTATTCCATTATTCCTCATTTTGAGTTGATGTTATGCAACATGAACATTGTAGATTGATCTCATTGTGTTGCCCTGTTAATGGATTACTGATAGTGGGTTCAGTGCCCTTGATGCTTATAACCGGTCTAACATATGGATATTTCTTTAAGAAGCTTGCAATAAAGAGCATGTCCCTGTATGCAAAAGTTGGCTCTGTTATCCAACAGGTGGAGTTAGTAGCTCATATTTGACATTGATTCTAAATTTCAAATCCTTACATAACCATAACCTTTGTTGTTTTCAGTTACTTAAAAGCTAATGCAGCCACCATTGCAGGCAATAAGCCAGGTCAGAACTGTTTATGCTTGTGGGGGAGAAGCAAGAGAAGAAGAAAACATCTCCATGGTTTTGGAAGAGGCCATGAAAGTGGGCTTACTCTCTTCTCTAGTAAGAGGTGTTGGTTTGGGGATGATATTTGCAATCATCAATTGTTCTTGGGCAGCTGCCTTGTGGTTTGGAGGTATTCTCATTTCACACAAAAAAGTAGAAGCTGGTCACATTATCACAGCAGTATTCTGCATTATCTTTGCTGGCATGTAAGTTTTCATTCTTTACTTAGCAGCAATATGAAAGAGATATAAAGATAATACTACTATCATTGGGCACTGAACTAGCATTGATGTTGTCAGGGCATTAGGGGAAGCTTTACCAAATCTTCAAATTTTTCATAATGGTAGACTGGCTGGAAGAAGAATATTTGACATGATTGAACGAACACCAAAAATAAACATCTGCAAGTCCACAGGCAAAAGTCTTACAGAGGTCAAAGGCGAAATAACATTTGAGAATGTTAGTTTTCATTATCCCTCGCGCCCAACCATGCCAGTATTCTCAGGCTTGTCCTTCACAATTTCAGCTGGAAAAACAACGGCGTTAGTAGGAAGTAGTGGATCTGGTAAAAGCACTGCCATCTCTGTCATTCAACGATTCTACGATGTAACATCAGGTACTACTAGTCCTATTTCTTCTTTTGGTTATTTTCCCAACAACGGGCTTACAGTACGATAGATTGGCTTGACAGATAGGTTAATTTGACTGAAAAAGAAATCATTAAAACAGAAAATACCCTCAGCTTCATGTGACATCCCAATCTCATAATATATATTGAATCTATTGCCATTAATTTTTTGCATGCTGCCACTATCTTCGGTAATTTTGTTCTTGATCTTGGAATGTGATTTTCAATCAGTGAATGAGATTAGTATTTCACTTGTGGCCATTATAATTCTTTCCAGGTCGGATTCTTTTTGATGGTGAAGACATCAGAGATTTGAATTTGAGATGGTATAGGATGCAAATTGGATGGGTAAGTCAGGAACCTATCCTGTTTTGCTGTAGCATTAAGGAAAACATTCTCTACGGGAATCCCAATGCTTCCATCGATGAGGTTGAAGCTGCTGCTGAAGCTGCTAATGCTAATGCTTTCATAAAATCCTTTCCAAATGGCTATGACACACAGGCAAGTTGCAAACCTGCCATCACAGAACTTTTATAAAAGTTTGGCAAAGGTTTGAAGCATAATTCTTTTTGTGGCTGACACGAAAAAACAATCTTTTTTCAGGTAGGTGAAAAAGGAATCCAGCTGTCGGGAGGCCAGAAGCAAAGGATTGCAATAGCTAGAGCTATCCTGAAAAAACCAAGTATATTGATATTTGACGAAGCCACAAGTGCACTTGATCCAGAGTCAGAGCAAATTGTTCAATCTGCTCTTGAATCCATCATGGTTGGACGTACCTCAGTTGTAATTGCTCACCGTCTATCTACAGTGAGGCATTCTGATTGCATTGCATTTTTCTGCAATGGAAGCATTACTGAGATGGGCACTCATGAAGAATTAATTACGAATGGCATAGCAGGAGATTATGCAAGGCTTTTAAGTCTGCAGGAGACCAAATTAGAAGAGAAAAATAACACCGCTGAAAGGTTTGATGAAACCACTATCTTTAGGATTTCAGTAGTCATCTTGAATATAATCAGGTTGGTTTTTGAGTAGACAACCCATAGTACTAAATGCTTGATCATGCTACCTCCATGGATCAACATTCCTGAGCCTTTGTTGTTTTACCTTATTTGGATATGAGAGTAATATCTAAACTAAAAATCCATTTTGCAGCATACCAGAAAATCTGCAAGGTCGATCGTCCAACCTGAATGAGCTCTCAGAGAACACAGGTTTTGAACAAGAAGAATTATCAATTTGCTCCAGTAACAGAACTGAAACCGAAAATGATAGAGGAGGATTGGCATACAAGTTGAAAACAGGATCATATCTCGGTTCTTTAAGTCTAGAGACCATTGCAGTTTATAGAAAACTGACAGGGCCAAACTTACCTTCTTTCTTAATAGGAACTACAGGAGCCATATTTGCAGGCACTTTGAATCCTCTGTTTGCTCTGGTTCTTATGGAAGTTGTCGCTATTTACTTCGAACCTGATATCCACAATATTCAGAAAGATATCCAAAAATGGGCAATCCTGTGCGCGGGATTAGGCATTGCAGCCATTTGCACCAGCATTCTTCAATATTTCTTCCTTGGAAGTGCGGGAGAAAATGCCTCAAAGACTTTTCAAGTGGAAACATTTGAAGGTATTCTTCAACCACTTCACATACTGCTATTAAATCTAAAATAACTAAGGTGATGTTAACGACTTCACATACTCTGAATTCATGTCACATGTTTCTTATGCAAATAAACTTCTCCTGAAGGTAAGGTGATGTTGAATAAGAACTACAGCAGATCCACAGACTCCCTGATTTCATTTTACAAGATTGGAGTTTGCTCATAAGAATTGGGCCCCCGAGTTTTAGTTTTTCTTGGAAACTAACTAAAGACTTTATGCTAACTTTTGCAGCTATCATGAAGAATGAAGTAGGATGGTTTGATCAGGAGGAGAATGGGAGCTCTTCAATCACAGCAAACATATTAGCAGATTTTGTTCTAGTAAAAAATACCATTAGTGACCACATTCCTTCATTGTTCCAGTGCCTCACATCAACTATAATTGCCTTAACTATTGGCTTTATACTTGAATGGCACATGTCTTTGGTCACAGTCTTCACATTCCCAGTTGTTATGGCTGGAGGCTCAATCAAGGTCAGACTCAAGCTAGCAATTATTATGAACCCAATGTTCTCTCTGCCATTATAAAAGCTTTCAAGCTTCATATTTTTCTCTTTCTTGATTGTAGGATAAATTTGTAAAACGAGGCTTAACTGGAGATCTCAGAGAACTCCATGAACAAGCCTGCAACATAGCATATGAAGGAGTAGGAAACATAAGGACCGTGGCATCCTACTGTGCAGAAGACAACATCCTCAGGTCTTTCAATGAGCATCTCACGGAGCCACTTCAAAAAAATTTCATGGTGGCTCACAAAATGGGAATTACCTTTGGGATTTCCCAGTGGGCCCTGTTCTCCGCAAACGCATTAAGTCTCTGGTATGGCTCTTTGATGGTAAAACAAAACAAAGCATCCTTTTCCACTATACTGAAAGTCTTCCTAGTTATGGGATGGACAGCATATTTTCTCTCAAAAGCCCTCACACTGCTGCCTGACATACAAAGAGGAGCCTCTGCTGCCTCTAACCTGCTCCAACTTAAGAATCGCAGGACAAAAATCGACCCTGACAACCCTAGTGCTCAAACGCTACAAGAGCTCAAGGGCAATATCGAGTTCCAGAACGTGGTCTTCCACTATCCATCCAGACCCAATTATAGAGTGCTCTCAGGAATTGATATCTCAATAGAATCTGGAATCTTGGTAGCATTGATAGGTTCCAGTGGTTCAGGAAAATCATCAATTCTGTCTCTGCTGCTAAGATTTTATGACCCTAACAGTGGTAGAATTCTTATCGATGGAACAGACATAAAAACAATGAATCTGAGACGGCTGAGAAGACAGATCGGGATGGTTTTTCAAGAGCCAGTGCTCTTTGCAACCTCCATTAAAGACAACATATTGTATGGCAATGACCATATTAATGCAAGCGAAGCAGAAATTGTTGAGGCTGCAATGTCTGCCAATGCTCATGAATTTATCAGCAATTTGCCAGAGGGATACAATACAACGGTTGGTGGTGGGGGTTCTCAGCTTTCTGGGGGACAGAAGCAGAGAATTGCAGTGGCAAGGGCGTTGCTGAGGAAGGGAAGCATCCTTCTCATGGATGAGGGAACCAGTGCATTGGACTCTGAGTCCGAGCAAGGAGTACTGAGGGCTATTGAGCAGGCTGTAAGAGGAGGAGGTTGCACTTGTATCAGTGTGTGCCATCGTATGGCTTGGATGAATGTTGCAGATAAGGTCATTGAAATTCAAAATGGAAAACTCGTAACTCCTACGACTTTACCTGTTGTAGAGAACAGAGAAAATGCATTGTGATTCATCTGCTGTAATTCTTGCACAAGGGCATAGGGCATAGGGCCGGATACCTAGTAGTGCTGGCCCTATAGTTCTCATAGAAACTGACAACGTTTGACATGACGTATACTTATTATATGGTCTAAATATAGTTAGATATTAATTGTGACAAACAAAAATGTATGCAACTGTTAAAACATAGAACAAAATTTTAGTGAAAAGTTATACTAGCGCTTGCACTCCAACAAGGTGCAATGGTTATGTCGATAGTATGATATACCCTGACAATATATTGAAGAGCAGGGAAAAAAATCACAAGGAAATGTAAATTGCTTTTCTTAAGACTAACTATTTATAGCAAAAGTCAATTGATGATGGGATGCGAGAAGATCAAAATAATAAAGCTTCCTTAGATGAGGCTTTTGTTCTAATGCTAATCCATGCTTGTTCATAAAGCTGCCTTAGATGAGGCTTCTATTCTAATGCTAACCCATGCTTGTAAGCATATGCACTCATGGTAACTGCAGGGAATCGAAGCTATTCACACTTGTGAGGATTACAACTAACGAAAGGAGGAACAACCCTACATCTCTTTATCATATTCATAAATCAGTATAGCTAAAAATGATAAAACTCAGTAATCTCCCCTCTGCATATCTTTAATGTTGCCATGTTACCAAAAGCGTCCTTAATGCTTAACTAAGATATTTAATATCTATATATGCTAAGATCTCAATAGTCTATTTCTAAATATTGAGCCAGTGAGAAGTATCCTCACAACCCTACCATTGGAAGCAAAAGAAGCTGATAATGCTAAGTTCTATTACTCTCAATGGTGACACCTATTGTCACAAGGTTGAGAGTCCAACATCAGGGACGCAGGGAAAATCACCCTCGCGACCGAGTGCAGTCCTATCCTGGGACTCGCACCAGTGTTCCAATAAGGCGAACGCGCTGTGGAGTGGAACTCAACCGTTGGAGCGCAAGTCAGATTCAACAAAGGGATCGAGTTAAGCCGGACACCCTCGGGGTGGACGCAGTCCTAAAAGTGGACTCATCGGAGGTCGCAACTCAGATAGTTCAGAAAGGACAGAAATTGGGGATCTGGGGTTCAGAAGTTCAGTCCCCGGCGTGGTATGCTTTTAAGGAGGAAATTGGGGCCTTCGGCCGTTTCTCGGTGTCATCCTACCGCCTCCTGGGATTGGACAAATAGCTTATATAGGGGAGCATGAATCCTCGAAGTAGTTGAAATCACTACACCCAGCTAAAATCGCCAACAAGCCCTCAAAGCGAAGGTTCATACTGCACTGAATGCTCCCAGTGCAGAGAGTTCCAAAAAGTGCAAAGCAAAGCGCCGCGTTGAGGTCAGCCTCGTCTCTACAAGAGAGACCAGGGCTGTGGACAGGGTAATTTCGTCTGTAGCTCGATTGGGAGAACGCGCGTGCCTACTTGAAGATCAACAGAGATCGTCAACAACAACAGCAGGTTCTAGTCAGAAGTAGAACAGGATCAGAGGTCACGTGAAGGGGTCATCAGAGCCTGAAGAGTGCCGTGTTTCCAGGGGTAGCTGTGCAGTGAGCCAGGGGCTCATTGTTTGTAACTAGTCTTGTGAGAGTATCAAAGACTCTCTTTTATTGTAATTGAGCCAGAGGCTTTTTAAGACAATAAAGCTTGTTATTACCCTACATTCGGATCAGCAGCCGCCCGGCTGAGGATTCGTGAGTACCGCCGGTTCGAGTGGGCGCTCCCCCACAAGAACCGAGATTACATTCCGCTGCAAAAGAAAGAGAGCTCGGTGTTCCTTAAGTGAAGGCGTAATCCGGATCCGACCCAAAGAGCTAGCATCCTACGGAGTAGCTCGAGTAAGCAGAAAACGGTGCACGTGGTTAGAAAGTGTGCTATTTGAGCGCAGAAAGCTAGCCGTGTGACACCTATTGCCACGAGGAGTCCCATAAAACTAAATCAAATGCTACATATATCAGACTGCTGAAACATTACAAGCCATCGCAAAAAACCCAACAAAATATTTTTCTCTGTACCATCTCGCTTCTTAATACAAAAGAGAAAACCCAACCAAACCTCCACACGCACTAACCTACTTAGTAGCTTCTAAACTTAAAAATTAGCCTTAATGGCTATAAAAAGCAAGCACATAATGTAAACTTAAGCAACTCTACCCACAAATCCTGAAAATCATATGATGTAAAAAACTGTAAACTTAAGCAACGCCACCCACAACTCCTTAAAATCATTTTTAGTCATGCATAAACCCAAAGAAAGTGAATTTTTTACCCTCAAAGACATGACAAGCAAAGCCTTTGTAACCATTATAAGATTGTCAACATTGACTATTTCACCAGAGCTTGCAAAACAACCCAAAACTAATTAAAACCATAGCCACATAAAATTGTAACACAAAACTTTAACTGAAAATAAAATTGGTTCTAAGACAGCAAAAAAATCCATTATCTAGGCCATCCAAATGACCATTTCTATGGCAGTAGTTATGTCACAGTCATCGATTCTATTACCCCAGACGATCTTATACATGGCCTATCTGGCCTCAGGAGCCATCCCTCTGCCCATTCCATTGTCAAAGCCATTGAAACTCAATCCTCTCACTTTCAACCCTACAGTAGTCAGTATAAACAGGCTAGAAGCTTATAGGAAAACTACTCTTCTTTATGACATGAAATTAAAGCAAAACATGTGTTTTCACAGTCCATGCGACACGAAATGAATGAAATGAAATGACAGCTGCCAGAGGATTTAATACACCTCAAGTATCTCCCCAGATGATACAGACAAGACATCGAACTATTTTTAATTATTTGGCAACTAAATTGGAGGGATAGATAGCATGATAGTTGCCAGAGGATTTAATATGCCTCAAGTATCTACCCAGATGATGGTTGAACAGTTTGGATGAACTTGATGCCTCCCACAAAAGGAATGTTCTACGTTTTCTTCTTTATTCTTTCTTTTCTTCCTGTCACTATCTTCCTACATGATTTCCCCCCTTCACATTTTTCTTTACCTATCCATCTTGCTGATGAAAATCCTCTACCATTTATACTTTGGGAAACGACCAAAGCCTCTTTTCTTTTACCTAAATTAGAGCCCAAATCTCTTGCGCCCTCTTGCTCTCCTTTTCTTCATAGGCAGTAAAGACACTGGAACTACTGTAGATTTTGGTGATATACTGATGTAGATAAATGATGCAATTATGCTTGAAATGTTGTGAGAGATATTAATCTAAATGTTGGAAATGAAAGGAATGTAATGATAACTCTAATTGCAGCCTTACAATGAACTAATATGACTATAACAACAAGTAGATAACTTCTAGACATTATAGCAAACACTTGCCATACAAAACATAAATCCCATGATTATTGACATAATGGCAAACAACTAGTATATAACCTTATTTCTCCTTATAACATGAGATAGTCTAATTACAATCAATGCCAAGACTCTTGGCTAAAATAGATTTCAAATGTATGTCTATGCTGTTATGAATATGCACCTACAACAACCACCAATACAATGCAAATAAATTCAATAGATGAATGCTAGACAAGTTGAGGAACTTGATTTGAAAGTTGGAATAGCATGGATGATGAGTGGAGATAGTCTTAGAATTTTATCAACATTTATTGTACCCACTAAACATGAAATCATCCTCTTCAGGTATAGTCGCCCCTCTCCCTGATATGTAGGCCTTGGAATAAATAAATTCAGTAATGTAAACCCACCAAATGATGCTTATAATGTTTTCCAGCATCTCAAGACTCCTTTGCACAAATGCCCACAATGAAAGGATGCCTGTTTATTGAAATAACAATGAATAATTCCTCCTAGGTGTGTCACCCCTGCTGTGAGATATCAGACTTCAAGAATAAATTATGGCAGCCTCAAAACCCTTCACAAGATGCATCAAAACCATCGCCAAACCCTCCTAAGTGATGCGCATCAAGACTGGGATGAATTCGTTGCTCCACAAGATTGCCAAGAACAAATCGTGGCTCCCTTTGATAGCTAGAAATGTCTGAAATCATAATGAAGCAAACACAAAACCCTCTCAAGATTGACTGTCTCTGGAATCAGGCAACTTCCAATCGATGATTACCAATCTGCAAAAACCCTTCTTGCATCGATTCCTCCACAAGACAATAATTTGGCCAAAGGCCAAAAAATTATAATGCAACTGAGAAGATTGAAACTACTGTAGGTAGGTGAATATAGTCAAAGGTTGAGGATTTTGGCATTTACACCTGCTCTCCTTTCATGTGAAGATTATATGGAAAATAGTTGGGGTACCATTCCTCATTAATGATGCAACTTCCTTGCCGTATTTGTTCACCATTCCTCAGTACACGCATGGTCTCCTCTCCTCTGACGCTATAATCATATGAATTAATGGGTTCTCATGCATCATTTTACCTATGCCATCCCTCTTGCACAATTTATTTCTCCCGCCTATTGAAGAATGCCGAGAAATTTCTCGGCATCAAACAATAGACGAATCTGGTGGGATTTCCCACCCATAATAGCCTATCGGCTAAATATATCATATCAATTTTTTTTATCAAATAAACAAAAAGAGTTTCTATCATCAATATGAATGAATATCTTGGCCTTGTTGGACTCGTCTTATTGAGTTGTCAAGCTCAATTATTTCCAATATTACTAAAGATGTTTTGGGTTATCATGCATAGCACCTCCTTTCACTAGGATATGTTGTGGTTTGAAATTCTTGAGAGACAATCATTAGTTTTAAAGATATATCGTAATAATTACAATTACAAACGTTTAATGAAGAGTTTGAATGGGAGTATTGAAACCAAATTTGTATGGATTAATTGTGATATTGAATGCAACCTTGGTATCACTTTTGATGGATTTTTTCTCATCAAGATATCGAACAATACTTTCCTTCAGGGCTCAACCAAGGTGTTATGTCATATTGTCCATCGTACTAATGACATCAAAGCTAATTATCTATTCATTTTGAATGCCAAATTTCATATTCCTTGCATTCTAACCCTCATATAAGCTTTCACTCTCAACACCTTAAGACTGTTCATTCTTAGTTCACTCTTTCAAATTTCCATGGGGGGACAAAGGGTTCACGTGGAGCCATCCTCATGTGGTAAATTGTAGAAAAATGAAAAAATGTGGCAAATATTCACTAAGGGGAGATTGCCTCAAACTTCTAGGCAATTTAGGGGTATGATGTGGTCCTCACATACTAATTTGTCAAGTCTTGGAAAAAGAGGCAAGTTGTTGTGGGCAACATAAGATTCAATGTCACTGAAGAATTAATTTCCCAAGCTACAAGGGTTAGCTATAAGGGCCAGAAGGTCACAAGGATGAGCATAAGCAACAAATTTGTGTTCATAGGGTCTTTCCTTGAAGAAGGTGAGTAGGTCATCAAACACCAAAATGGCTACAAAAGAGCAGTGTTTCCTTCCCCTTAGTACACATAAGTTATTACCTCATAAAGTACTTTACTGTAGAGGGCATGCTCTTGACTATTCATGGCTACTGCTTTCCCCTTTTGGACCATTTGAGACATCAAAGACTTGTGAGTTTCTCCTTCTTTCTTCTATCTTCTTTAGAACAATCCATAAAAAATGGTGCCACCCCCTACATCAAGGTCTACTTACTTTTTATACCAATATAATCTCAATCTTACCCTCATTCTTCTCCCTTCTTGGATCATTAATGTGGCCCATAACTCTACAACTAAGCCCAATGTGAAATAGAATAGAGGAAATAAGAAGGTTTCTTAGATCATTAAGCAAAAAAGGAGGTTAACATTTATTTTCCCTCCACCCATTCTCTTAATGTTGTTGTGCCCACCTCTCCTAGGAAGCCAAAATCCAAAACGCCTAGCCATCAGACCCCTAAGCACATCCTCCTATCTCTAAAAGGGGACTAGGTTGACCAAAATAAGGAGCTCCCTTCCAATGATGATGTATCCAATTTTTTTAAGAAATAGAACCAACTATGTAGAGGGTAATCTTTCTATTGACACTTATTTTGTCCCCAATATGAATCAAATTAGCCATCTAGATAATGATAACTATTTGAAAGCCATTGGGGGTGGTTGAAGGTCTATGAGATTGGCTAATACTAGTAGTGCAAAGTAAAATTTTAGGAGTTTAGTGAGGATGATGGGGCTCCTAAAAAGACTGATATATTGGAAGGAGATGCGACAAAAACCCCCAAGGTGGTTGAATAGATTAGCATTGATCTTGAGTCAATTCTTTTATCTAATTCCAACACCTTTGAGGATGACTTGTCAAATTAGGAGTTTTTTAGTGACTCTTCCCTTGAAGACTCTATGGTTGAGATTGATTCTAAGGCCTCTTAGGATGAGGATACATTATAGGTTATGTGCACCAATCTGTGACACAAAAAATATTCCACTTTTGTTTTTTTACCCAAAATGACCTCGGATGACCAAGGCTAAGGCTCGGTTTTTCAAAATACAACTCATTTGGCGCTCGCCAAATGTGAAGCATGACTTTTTGAAATGCAGTTTTCTGCTCTTTCTTTTTTTCTTTGTCTGTCTTTCTCTGCTAGGGAAACTATATACATGAAATAAACATTTACATATGGAAATTTACTTTCTTATACATTAAGTTATATTTCATGTATATAGTTTTAGGATGTTTTGAGAGTGGTTTTGGATCTCTTAGAGTTATAATGCAAATTCTAGTTTTTGGAAGATCTTATAATTGTTTAGACAGTCAAATTTCAGTAATCAACATGTCAAATTTTAGTAATCAAAAGGTCAAATTTTAGTAATGGACAAGTTGTATCATCTTTCTCTCTCTATCTCACTCATTGTTTATCTCTTATACTCTAGACCTCTCTCTCTCACTATCTCCATCCCTTTATCTGACTTTTTCTCCCTTGATCTCAAGAACTACCTCTCTACCTATATCCATCTCTCTCTCTCTCAACATGTCAAATTTTAGTAATCAAAAGGTCAAATTTTAGTAATGGACAAGTTGTATCATCTTTCTCTCTCTATCTCACTCATTGTTTATCTCTTATACTCTAGACCTCTCTCTCTCACTATCTCCATCCCTTTATCTGACTTTTTCTCCCTTGATCTCAAGAACTACCTCTCTACCTATCCATCTCTCTCTCTCTCTACTTCTCTCTATCTCACCTCTCTTTCCCTCCCTCGCTTTGATGAGATTTTGATGATTTCGACGGATTTTGACGATGCCTTTAACCTTTTCGATTCTTTCAGACTCGACGCCGATTGATCCTTCGATCGACGACATTTCTTCTTTATTTCGACGACGATGCCGATTTCGATGATCTCGATGACGACGATTTTATTTTTCGATTTGATGGATCGACGCGCTTACGGATTTTGATGGATCGACGCGCTTATGCCGATTTTGATTTGATCGATTTTGATGCGCGATCGATCTCGATCTCGATTTGACGATTTTGATTTTGATGCCTGGGATGATTTTCCTGATCGGATTTTGATTTTTGATTCTTTGATCGATTTCGATTTTTCGATCTTGATTTCGACGATCTGATTTCGATGCGGATTACTCGATTCGACGCCTTCGATCTTGATTTTCGATTGATTTGATTTTCGATATCGATTCCTGATTTTTTCCTGATTGACAAAGTTTTCTGATCGTTTCTTTTGATGACTGATTCGATTGAAGATCTTTGATTTACGATTTTTCCTGACGGATTTTGATTCGATGATTTCGATTTGATGCCGCCGATCTGATTCTGATTTTTTCCGCCTTCGATTTCGATCTTGACTTTCGAGATTTGATCCATCGATTTTGATTTCGATCTGATCTTGATTTCGATCCTTGATCGACGCTGATGCGTTTTCGATTGACGGATTTCACATCTTTCTCCATTCCTTATATTTCCTCTCCATCTTCTCCTTCCTCTAGTTTATTTTCTTCCATCTCCTCCTCTCTTCCTTTCTCAATCTTCTCCACCTTCCTTCTTCTCTCTCATTTCTCTATCATTTTCACTTCTCCTCCCTCTTCCCTCTTTCTCTCTCTTCTCTCTCTTCTCTCTTCTCCCTTCTTCTATTCTCTCTCCTATCTTTATTCTCTTTCTCCTTCCCTTCTTTCTTCACCTTCCTCCCATCTTTTCTCTCGCTCTCGCCTTCTTTCTATCTCTGTCTCCATCTCTACCTCTCCCTCCCTCATTTCCTCTCTCTCTCTCTCAATCTCCCCACCTTCCTCCCCTTTTTGTATCACATCTTGGTCCACATCACAGAGAGAGGAGTGAGGGTGGGTGAGAGAGAGGGGACGAAGGGAGAGGTAAAGAGGTATAGGTGAGATAGAGAGGTAGGTAGAGAGAGTGGTATGGAGTTATAGAGGTAGAGGTAGGTAGAGAGATGGAGAGGGGAGATAGAGAGAGAGATAGAGAAACAAAGATATTATGAGCGTATTTTACATATATAAAATGAGCAAAACATGAACAGCCGAGACACACAATACATATTATTATTGCGCAGAGAGCAGTTTATTATATGAACCCATTACATGCTATGCTACATTATTATTAAGACATATAGGCAGCAAGTAGCCCAAAAATATTTTTTGCTTTTTTATTATTTTACATCTATATATCTTTAAGCTTGTCTTATTTATGAGATATTTGCGTATTATTATATTATATATTATCGAGACAAGAATAAGTCATTAAGGTTATCTAAAATGCATATTATTATATTTAAAATGATGGTGCTTATTATTAATATATATATGTTTTTATTATTATTTATTTAAATGCGATATGATCTGAGAGATCGATATTATTATTATTATGCAAAGAGCATTGCCAGCATAAAGCCATATTTTTAAAATGAAGACGGATGACATGTGACAGCATATTATTAAGACGAGTATCTTATTATTATTATTACACTATTATTATTGTTCATATATGCTAAGACATATTTATTTAAACATCACAAGTATTGCTCGTTATTGATGCAAAATGAGTTGTTTCAGAGTGATGATGATACCTATATTATTACATTTATTATTAATAACAAAACGGTTTACGTACTATCAATAATAATATATATTATTATTATTGACTCTAAGATAAAATGAAAATGACATATTAAGTATTATCGGTGAACAGAGTGATGGTACCTATTTATTGTGAGAGATGAACATGTAGAGAGGTAGTTATTGAGCTCAAGGGAGAGAGAGTCAGATAAAGGGATGGAGATAGTGAGAGAGAGAGGTCTAGAGCATAAGAAATTAAAATGAGTGATATATATAGAGAGAAAGATGATACAACTTGCTAATTACTAAAAATTGACATGTTGATTACTGAAATTTGACTGTCTAAAAATTTATAAGATCTTCCAAAAACTAGAATTTGCATTATAACTCCAAGAGATCCAAAACCACTCTCAAACATCCTGAAACTATATACATGAAATATAACTTAAAGTATAAGAAAGTAAATGTCCATATGTAAATGTCAAAAAATGTTTATTTTATGTATATAGTTTCCCTGGTAGAGAAAGAGAAAGATAATGACAAAGATAAAAATAAAGAGTTCAAAAAATGCATTCCAAAAATTCATTTGGTGAGCGCCAAATTTGGCACTCACCAAATAATGCACTTCATTTGGCTAGTACCAAATTTGGTGCTCTCTAATTGAGTTGCATTGGGAAATACTTACCCAAAGGGTTGGATTTTTTTAGGGTTGGATGACCATTTCATGCCAAGGACATGATTTTGTGAAAGTGTAACAAAATTTCATAATTTTTTGGTTGTGCTAATTGTCAAGTTTGCACATCTTTCAATGTAAGTTTATAAAAAAAACTGTGATGACGTTAGGCTCTCTCTTACCTATATAACCATATAATGTTTTTAATGTTTTGATTGTGTTAAGGTTTTCATCTATAACTTCTCTCGTTAGTGCCTCCAATTTTTTTTAAAAACCAACATGTGCTAGTTTTGGTATAGATTTTTACTCGTTCATCAAATTTTGAAAAAAATTACATTTTTATAAACTAGACTCCATTCTACATGCAATGAAAAAATGATTTTCAATTAGTTTTCAAAAAATTTAGGGGGTAGCACACTCAAATTTTAGCTTTTCAGGATGTGTCCACTTCAAAAATTCAGAAAATATTAAATATTCATTAAAAAATTAGCCGAAAAACCAAGATAAACTATATGGTGTTAGCTAACTTCTCACTATTCATATTTTTGAAATTCTAAAAAAAAGTTAACTTTTTAGGGAGGCCACAACATACGCTATGTAAATAGGACCACTTTTGGTGGCCCCCCTTTTTCAAAACATTAATCTTCATTATTTAAAAAAAAATTAGTAGCTTAGAAAGTAGATTCAAAACACTACAACACTTGTTCTTGTTGCATCTTCAAATTTTGAGTGTAACTATCTTCATTTTATTGCAAACATCAGACTTTGTTGATTTAAAAAAAAAGTGGCATCTCAAGAGCCATTTTTGTGTCACAACTTGGTGCACTTACCCTATATGATAATGCTAATGAGGAGTAGGATAATGTTCCTACTAACCATCCTAATAAGATGCAAGAATTAGAGGAGGAAATTGAAGTCACTAAATACCATACTTGTGCCAATTGCATTGCGCAATGAAATGAATTCCAACATAACTTGATCGAGATTCAAAACAAGATAAATGAGATAGAGTATGCTATTTGTAGGATTGTTAACATAATAGAAAATATGATGCAACATTTTTCTATTGGTGTGGTGATTCTTCAAGTTGAGAAAAAGAAGGAAAACACATGAGCAAGAGCAAGAAGAAATAGAAACAATTTCTCCCTAGAAGGAAAGGATGAGCACCATATGTAAGGACTTGAAGACTATTACTACTCAATATGGGGTGTAAATACTACTACTCTATTGTATCCTCTAGCTATCATTGGGTTGTACAAGTGTAGGTTCACTTTCACTCTTGTTGAAGAAGTTCTTATAAAACATTCATTTATCCTATTGTACCAAGCTCTTAGTGCTTTCTTGAAACTATAAAGAGGCTTTATATAACTTGTAAAATATTTGTTCTTGTCCTATAACCTCACATCCTAGTGGTGGTTCTATAAGTTTTTCATTTAAGAAACTATTTAGAAAAAATGATTTAACATTAAAAATATATATAACCATTATATTTTTCTACCAATACCAAAATAATTCTTATAATATCCAATATTGCTATTGAAACATAAGTTTCAATTTAATCTATACCTAGTATTATGAGAAGCCTTTCACTAACAATATTTCTTTGTAAACATACACTCTTGGAAGCATCTTTGAATTCCGCATTATCCCTAAAATGCTCCCACATGTGTGATCATTCTAGTTCATTGTCTGTACCTTTCTCACACATGTGTGAGCATTCTATCTTGGAGGCATGCTAAAATTCCACTTCACCCATTGAACTTTTGACTTATCCCCACTCCTTTACTCACACATCCGTGAGCATATCTCCCACACATGTCATCTTTCTCACACATGTGTGAAAAGGACTAATTCTTACATCTCATGTGACACTTGTGACATAACTACAACTTTAATCCATGCCTTTATTCTCCTCAATTCCTAGCCCTCCATTAGAATTGCATCTTGGCCCTTGATTTTCCTCATGGAAGATCTATAAATATTGAATCCTCTCATTTCATTTGGTCATCCACTTCCATGTTATTCTTATGTAGCCCATTTTCATGCAATCTCATCATATCTTATTCTTATGTTGTCCAATTGATAACTCGCCTTCACAATATCATCATACCATTTCCTTAATCAAACATCTCATCCCAAATTCATGTCGATGGTTCTCTAAGCAACCACATTCTACCATCACACATCACAAAGAGCACATCAAGTGGAGCAAGGAGTGCACTCTACTTCAGCTTAATTAGACGATAAAATAAAAATAAGATATAAGGTTTCATTTTTTGCATTTGAACCCTTTTATTTTAATTACTCGTCTCTTTTCTTGTCTTCATTCTAGCAAGCTTGATGGGGCTTGTGACTATAATCATAACATGACCTAAATCTACTAGATCTATACAAAATTAAGCAAGATTTAGTTAGTTAATCTATAATCCCAATGAAATTATTGAAACCATGAAACAAAGAAACCATTAAACAAAACAATGAAGAAATATATAAAGGAAACCTAGTTAAATACCTCAAACCTCATCGCATTGGGGGCTTGTTGTTGCATTGATGTAGAATGTCAACCCTTTCCCAATCCCTTAGATCGAAACAAGCTCGGTTTGATAGATTGATGAATGATAATGGTGATTTGAACCAAAATGGATGAAAAATGCTCAAATGAATGCTAATGGGTGAAAGTGTGGATGCATTTCAACAACATAACTTTGCTCAAATGATTGTTGATCCATTTCTCTCCAAAATGAGGAGTATTTATAGGAAAAAATGATGAATCAATGGTTAAGATTGATCTGATCAATCAAGGGATGAGAAGCCATGAGAGGTGAAGGCATGGATCAAGGATTCTCATCAATGGATGAGAATGCAAGATCACATGGGTCAAAGAGTTAATCAATGGCTCACAATGATGCAAAGAAGCACACTTCCTAATTTTTAGGAAGTTGGTTGGAAGTTTTTTAGGAAATAATATTCCATTTTCAAAGCTCAAATGGGAGAATATTCTACAGGAATATTCCCATGGAAGTGGATGAGTGAGGGAAAATTATTAATTAGATAATTAAAACAAAGTTTTAATTGTGCAAGTTGAGTGAAATTAGGCTTCTCATTAAATAATTAATTAATTTAATGAAAGGGGTTCAAATGACATTTAATTAAATAATTAGGAAATTATTTAATGAAATGAGGGGACATAAACAATCTAATCAAATAATTTGCATTATTTGATTAAATAGGATGAGAATTAATGTGAAAGAGGATGAATTAGTCAAATAATGATGATCATTTTATTAATAGGAGAAATTGATGCATTTAATTAAACAACCAAGATCATTCAATTAAACAATAAAAAAAGAGGTGATTTTAGGATGAAACTGTCTTCGTAATCAGATTGAAGTGTGCAATATCATTCAAGATAATTTTAAGTGTCTACATTTTGCTCCTCTTTGAAGTGAGGTACTTGTTACATTGGTTCAAATACTAATGCTTTTAGGGTTAATGCTGTTGCTTAGATCAAAAATTAAGAAATTCCTAATTTTTCGGACGCCCCACTGTTTCCCTAGTGAAAAGAATTAAGTTGGTATACCCTGCCCCCTCGATAGATCTGGTGGAAATTTTAAATCTCAAGTCGAGATCATGATTGTAATATAGAAAATTGTCTCCACTAGGGTTTTAGAACCTAGGGTAGCAAACCTTTTGTACTCCACATTCAAGGACAAAACCCTAGAGATCTCAACCTCAAGTAGGAAAAGGAGAAAGAGATCTTGCAACAAGGGGTTGTCCTAGGGTATGATTAATGATTGAGGAGGGGTTCGCCACCAAGCTAGGGCTTGGAAAAGATAATGAAATGTAAGATCTAATTATTGAACTCAATGATACACCAAACCTCACTAAATGAACTATAAATGCAAATAAATCATAACAACGAACTGAAAAAGTACAGAGGAGCACCTAGAAATTTGAGAGAACTTGAATGGAAGCTTGAAATGCTAAATAACCTAAAATTTAGGCCTACTAGGAATCATTCACCATTATGGGTGAATCAGTCCCAGGTCATGGTTTTTTCATAGAAACGAGTTTATGGAAAAAGGGTATCTGAAACTAAAAAAACTCAAAATTGACCTAAACTGGGACTCATTCACCAGAAGTGACGAATGAGTCCAATTAGGGTTTTTTGGAGCTTTAAAATCTGAATCTGGCCTTCAATGTCTGCTCTTTTTGTTCCTCTTTGTTTTCGGATCTAAAACCCTAGTTTCAGGGTTGTAGGTGACTTTTTGGTGAAGATTACAACCTTGCCAATGAGGAGACAACTCCAACAACTTTCTCCAAGCTCGTAACCTAATCTTCAATGATCTTAAAGTCTTCAAAGCACCTAGATTTGTAACCACACAAAGAGAGAGAGAAAAAGTGTTGATTGTTAGGGAATAGGGGTTTTCCTTGGTCAAACCCCTTTTAGGTAATTAAACCAAATGATGAGACAATGAAATGAAGGAATGAAACATGAAACAAAGAACATGAATCATGGACAATAATACCTTGAACGATGCCTTGTAAATTATTTCTTGTAAATCTACAACTCAACAAGAAATGGCCATGAAGGATGTAGATCTTGATCTTGACAATAGGAGTAGAACAATGCTTGATCTTGGATCTTCAATGCTACATCACAACACTAGCTCAATAACATGCTTGATGCTTGATATGCTTGACATGATGATGGATCTTGAATTGTTGCAATAATTGATGAAGAATTCTACCCTTGAACTCCTTAAAAATGATCTTGAATGCTCTCTAGATGACCTTGTGAAGTCTTGGAATACTTAACTCTTGAATGCTTGACTTGATAACATGTAGACTTAATGAAATAATGATTTGAAAGCTCATTTATATAGGAAATCCTTCTAATATTCTGTGTATTAGATCCCAAAGGCTGACATACATAAGATTTGAACATAAAACCCGATCTTTCCTGCTCAAAACCTTGAAAATAGGCCAAATGGGACTCATTCACCAAGCTGGGTGAATGGGTCCCACTTGGATGGGACTCATTCACCCAAAGTGGTGAATGGGTCCCACGGCCTATTTTGATTGCTAAAGTGTCGAGGAGTGTGTAAATTAAGCTTATTTGCTGATATTGTTAGGTTTTTGATTGAAATATGCCTTGGGATGCACAATATAGGGTCTTAGGGGCCTATTAATGATGATATTAAGGCCATAAATGCAAGAGGGCTCAAAATTCAATGTGAATGTGTAAATAAATGCATTTTGCAACATTAAATTAAGGCAAAATTGGGTCTATTTAGCTAAGAAGGGCCCAAAATCCCATGTGAATGTGTAAAACACATTACAACACTGGATTAGGTCCACTTAATTTACAAGCCTCCTAAATTTAATGTGAAGGTGTTAATAAATACACTTTACAACACTAAATTAGGGAAAAGTTAAGTTTATTTAGCTTAGAAGGGCCTTAAACCTAATTTGGATGTGTAAAGCTCATCACAACACTAGATCAAGGTAATGTGAAGTCCAATTTATCATTAACTAGTCCCCAAATCAAGCAAGGAAAAGGCATACCATTTTTCCGTCATTACATCTAGCCCCCACTTTAGTGAGAGGATGAACTTGCTTCAAACTCACACTAAAGTAGACATTCAAGAGGGGTCCAAGTGTACCAATCCGGATGGTCTAGGATAACAAAGATCAAGGAGGTAGTCAAGCCCCCAGGATCCAAGATCGCAAGTCAAACTAACATAAGCACAAAAGGACACGCACAAGGTGTATGATATGCAACATCAAGATACACAAACATGCAATGTCAATAACTAAAAGAAAGAAAAAAAAACAAGTAAAAATACAAATGAGGTGGATCAAGCTTCGATCGTTTGTCCAACACGATGTGGATTAGATCTAGGTTGTTTGTCCAAAAATACATACTCACTTTGAGGCAATGAAACTCTAGGTTGTATGCTAGGTGAGAAGTCTAAGAAGGTGAGACACATACACTCATGGATGGTATGCACTCACACACACGCGTGAGTGGCTAAGGGAAATTCATGCCTCGGATTGGCTTCCTGTCCAACCATACCAAAGTTATACCTCCTGATAACTTTAATAAGGCACCACACAACAAATGGTTTTCGAGCTTCATGATACAAGCAAAACTTTGTATGCTTGGAGCTCATGAACAAACAAGATGGCTCCATAGGCATGCAAAGTGTGTTATGCAAGGTGGCCATATAAAAAATAGTGTAAGGTGTGTTCAAAGGGATTTTGCTTAATTCATGCAAGGTCTCTTCTTAGGGAACACCGTGCCTAATGTCTCCAAGAGAGGAAAACTAAAAGAAATAGCATGCTCTCGGAGGAAATCAAGCCCAATGACACCACTAAGAAAAGGATGCATCGCAAGAAGAAAGAAAATCACACAATGAAACATGAGTGTCGATGTATGCCCCCACTTTAAAGCGGTTGCTAACACCATTGTTATGATAAATTTCTTTAAATTAGAAGAAGACATGAGAGGTTATTTGAAAAGTCTTATGCCAAGTCATATGTTTCCAAATTGAACTACATCATGAATAAGTATGTCACATGTGAGCTAACTTAAAGCATGTCATCAACATCCCAAGCTTGCTCTTATATGTTCATGAAAGGCGGTCAACTAGCCAAAGGAGACAACACCAAGTGACATACGGGGACAAGGATACTTAACCCATTGCCCCCACTTAGTGCAAGACAAGGATGAGCCAAATAGGATGAAAGTAAGTTTCAATTAGAGGAAGTGGGTGCTTCAATACAATGAAGAGCACCACAATCCCTAAGATGTTGAATTTTGTTACTTAAAGCCTTACATTCATTAGTAGCATGCCCATGAACTCTATGATATGCGCAAAATGAACTCTGGTAGTAGAATTTCTTTCATGTTCTTGGAGGTTGAGATATCAGACGATCTTGGAGTAGTCTCGTCAAGATACTATCTTGATCAAAAGTAGAGGATGTTTCATTATTTTGTGACAAAGATATCTCTTGCTTAGTACAAGATGTCATACTTACACAAGACTCTTTAGATTGCGATATTTTGTTCCCTCCTTTATTAGAGGGTGTATTTTCTAACGAATTCAAATCATTAGTGTTTTGTGTGATGGAATTGACATTAAACAAATATTTCTTTGTTTGTTTCATTTCTTGCAAAGGATAACAATCAAGACCACTACTGTCTATCAGTTCAAGATGCACTAATGTTAAAGTTGTCTTAGAGGAATCTTTTGTGATAGTGTTGATATTAAGTGAAGGCTTCTTTGTTTCTTTCGAGGGGCAATAACCAGGACCACTAGTCTTTTCTTGCATGTGAGGCTCTATAGGGACACAAATACCTTGTTCTCTAACACCACATCCTTTTCCACTATATCCCAGTTATTTCATCATTTCATAACCTTTTCCATAAATATTCTTCATCTCTTTTGGATTCGGTGGTTGCTCATAATTAAGTTCATCAAATTTTATTGTGTAATTTGTTGTATTTTGTTCTAAAGAGGTTGAGGTGGATGCTTTCGAAGGGTTTTCTAAATTTTGTGTTGACATTACCTCTTTTTATTTTCCCTTTTCAGAGTCTTTATTTATGATCTTGTATTCTCCCATGAATGTTGGTGTGAAATCTAAGGAACCTCAATCATCTTCTAGTAGCTTAATGATTTCTTCAATATGTTTTTATTTTTCTTCTTGTTGTATGGGTTCTACTTGTATAGTTGGTGTCAATGTTTTCAAAGGATTTTCCTTATTTTTCTCAATGTTTAAGCAACTGTTTGGGTCAGGGTCAACTTCGAGTGTGTACACTTTGTTGTTGTAGACATACTTCATTTTATGATGAAGAGTGAAGGCACCTCATTCATTGCATGAATCCGCGACTTTCCTAAAAGGATATTATATGAAAGATTGTTAGGCATAACATGGATTGGTGTTTTTAATGTGGCCTTTCCAACTGTAATAGACAAAGTTATCACACCAAGCGGTTGTTTTCCTACATTGTCAAATCCCTTAATAGATAATTAATCAGGTTGAATTTTTTATTTATCCACACCAAGCCTATCTAAAAGGTTTATACTACACACATTAAGGGTAGAACCATTATCAACAAGGGTTCGCTTTATCCTTTTTCTTTTATATTTAACTAATACCATGAAAGCTTCATTTTGTTTTTGCGCTTCTAAAGGGGGGAGTTCACTTTGGTAGAAAAAAATTTCAACATTTATTCCTTGAATCAGGGCTGCTATGTCATTCGGTTGTGAATTAGAAGGGATAGGAACTTGTTGTAAAGCACTCTAAATCATGTTATGGTAGTGAGGGGATTCTTGAATAAGGTCCCACAATGATATCTTAGTAGGAGTATTCTTTAGCTGTTCAACAAGATTATACTCCTTTCCACTTTGTGCAAGCAAATGATGGGGACCAAGCAAGATAGGATTAGGAAAAGGTAAGGTTGTTGAAGGTGTTTTTTTTGGTTGTGGATTGTTTCTAGTGTTATATACATGTATGAGCAACAATATTATGACTCGGCTACTGCAAAACATTATTCTTAGGTGCGTAAAGGATAAGTTCAAGTTTTTTTTGGGTTTGTTGTTTGTGTGATGGTGGGTAAAGAATTAGAGGATTCTTAGGATGTACCATAGGGTATGTAGGAGGTCCATTGATTGAAGGGGATATAATGGACACTTTTTCATTCATAACCTTGGTGGTCTTGGTTTGATACATTTCTAATAAAGGGAAATCTAGAATCACCTTTTTATCATTATCTAACGGAGCCAAAATGTTGTCATTTTATTGCATCATGATATCCTCCCTAGGAGGAGAGTTTTTAGGAGCACTACAAGCTAGATGTTCATGACATTCAAAGGTTGATTCTTCTAAAATGACTTTTTCACAAGTAAGGGAGTTATCAATGGTTGTATTGTTGTGTTTATGAATGATGGCATTCTCTTGTTCCATAACATCGTCCCTAGGGGGAGAGAGACAAATAGGATTCTCGTGACTCTCATTGCATTCTTCTTCACAACTAGGAGAGATATTAGGAGAAGGATAAATGTGATTATCATCATTTTCCATAATTTCATTCTTGTTTGCTAAGGTCTTATTCTCTTGTTCCCTAATATCTACCCTAGTAGGAGAGCATTTAGGGGAGTAATAAACAAGATGTTCATCACATTCCATGGTTAGGTTTTGTAAAGTATCTTCATCACAACTAGGGGATGCATCAAGAGAAGGAGAATCATGCTTGCCAATGATTGGATTTTTTGTTCAAATAGATCTTTCCAAATGGTATGAGCACTAGGAAAGGGATAAATGAGATTTTCATGACTTTCAAGTATATCTTCTAACACAAAACTATCATCTTCATTTCTATGAAGGATATTAGGAGAAGAGCCAATGTGATTATCATGGTTATCTACAATTACACCCTTATGCTCTATAATGTCTTCCCAAGTGGGAGAAGTAGGATTTTCAAAGCTCTCAATTATTAGATATCTTAACACCAACATGTCCTCCTCATAGATGTCAATTTCATGGTTATTCACGATTATATCATTATCACAAGTAGGGGAAGTGTTGGGAGAGGAATGTAAACTAAGTAAAGTGGTGGCAATGAATTCATCTTCTGTTGTTATACTATCTTCCCAAGGGGAATGAAGAAAGGGAAAAAAAGACCTTCATGATTCTGAACGATTGCATCTTCTTTCACTAAGATACCTTCGTCACTAAAAGGAGAGGTATCGAGAGAAGAACAAATATGATCGTCATGAATGTCCATGCTTATATCTTCTTTTATCACATCATTCCCACAAATAGGATAGATAAGAGGGGGTGTAGGTTTAAAGAAAGCATCAACATTTCCACTCTCTTGCACTAAGAGACTCTCTTAACTAGGGAATGCATTGAATGAATGACTAACATGTTTATTGACTAAATTTTTCTTTGCAAACTTGGAAAAGATTGAAACTAACATTTTTGAAAAATGATCTATGCAAACTTAAAATGCAGTGTAAAGAATTAAAATGAAATGCAATTTTTAGATTTTAAACAAGGTATCTTACTGATTACACTATGCAATGATCTAAAAATGAAATGAAGTAATGCATGAAATGAACCAATTTAAGCTAGTTTTAATGGAATGCATATAATAGAAATTGAACCAACTGAAACAAATAACCAATGGAAGCAAACAAAAGTGCATAAACATGGTTTTTAATGTTGTAAAAGGAAATTTCAGATGTGCACTAAGACTGATTCACCCAAGGTGGCGAATGAGTCCTAATAGGGATTTTTTTCAAAAATTTCAATTGATTTTTGTGTTTTTTATGTTGTATGATCTGTAACCTAAGTGCAAATGCAAATTTCAAATGATTTTCAATGATTTTAGATGCAAAAATGCAACCTATATGCACTTTCACTAATGCAAAATTTTAGAAACCCTAGATGTCAATTAACTAATGCAAACCCTAATGCAAAGTCAATGCAAGCTAGATCTAGGATGATGATGGACTCCAAATTAGTAAAGAAGGTATTCTAAATGCAAGTTCACCAAAATGTAATATAGAAAATTGTCTCCACTAGGGTTTTAGTACTTAGGGTAACAAACTTTCTAGACTCCACATTCAAGGACAAAACCCTAGAGATCTCAACCTCAAGTAGGAAAAGCAGAAATAGATCTTGCAATAGGGTTGTCCTAGGGTATGATTAATGATTGAGGAGGTGTTCACCACCAAGATAGGGCTTATAAAAGATAATGAAATGAAATATCTAATGATTGAACTCAATGATGCATAGAACCTCACTAAATGAGCTATAATGCAAATAAATCAAAACAACAAACTAAAAAAGTACAGAGGAGCACTTGGAAACTTGAGAGAGCTTGAATGGAAGCCTGAAATGCTGAATAACTTAAAATCTAGGCCTACTGGGACTCATTCACCATTCTAGGTGAATCAGTCCCAGATCATGGTTTTTGAATAGAAACTGGTTTTTGGAAAAAGGGTATCCAAAATTGAAAAAATCTTAAAATTGACCTAAACTAGGACTCATTCACTAGAAGTGGTGAATGAGTCCAGTTAGGGTTTTCTGGAGCTTTAAGATATGAATCTAGCCTTCAATTTCTGCTCTTTCTGTTCCTCTTTGTTTCCAAATTTGAAACCCTAATTTCAAGGTTGTAGGTGACTTTTTGGTGAAGATTACAACCTTGCTAATGGGGAAACAACTCCAACAAATTTCTCCAAACTTGTAACCTAATATTTTGATACCATATGTAAAAATCACTAGATTAATCACTAATAAAGTATGGAAATTAGTGAATAACCACCCAAAAAAAACTAATGAAATTGGGAAATTAGTGAATAATATGAAGATAATGAAGACCTAATATAGGAGGATTCAAATATTGATTCAAACAATATAAAGTTTTAACATATAAAATGATTCTCTAATTGCTACTACTATCAGAAGTCTATTTACTATTTACCATACTTGTGGTATCTTTAAAACTCAAACCATTTATATGAAAATGCAGATACCCACTCATTTAATCAAATTGATGACATATGCAATAAATTTAATTATAGTAGTCATACTCTTCCATAAAAAAAATAAAATTGTAAAGGAAAATATATATGATAAGTAATTGCATTAACACTTTTATTGCAATCCATCCTAGGTTTTCTTCTTTCAAAATCTAATGCAATGATCTTAAAGTCTTCAAAGCACCTAGATCTGCAATCACACAAAGAGAGAGAAATAGTCTTGGTTGTTAGGGAATAGGGGTTTGCCTTGGTCAAACCCCTTTTAGGTAATTAAACCAAATGATGAGACAATGAAATGAAGGCATGAAACATGAAACAAATAACATAATTCATGGACAATAATACCTTGAATGATGCCTTGTAAATGATGTCTTGTAAATGATGTCTTGTAAATTTGTAACTCAACATGAAATGGCCATGAAGGAAGTAGATCTTAATCTTGACAATGGGAGTAGAACAATGCTTGATCTTGGATCTTCAATGGTACATCACAACACTAGCTCAACAAAATGCTTGATGCTTGATATGCTTGACATGATGATGGATCTTGAATTGTTGCAATAATTGATGAAGAATTCTACCCTTGAACTCCTTAAAAATGATCTTGAATGCTCTCTAGATGACCTTGTGAAGTCTTGGAATACTTAACTCTTGAATGCTTGACTTGATAACATGTAGACTTAATGAAATAATGATTTGAAAGCTCATTTATATAGGAAATCCTTCTAATATCTTGTGTATTAGATCCCAAAGGCTGACATACATAAAATTTGAACGTAAAACCTAATCTTTCCTGCTCAAAACCTTGAAAATAGGCCAAATGGGACTCATTCACCAAGCTGGGTGAATGGGTCCCACTTGGATGGGACTCATTCACCCAAAGTGGTGAATGGGTCCCACAAGGCCTATTTTGATTGCTAAAGTGTCGGGGAGTGTGTAAATTAAGCTTATTTATTGATCTTGTAAGGTTTTTGATTGAAATATGCCTTGGGATGCACAATATAGGGTCTTAGGGGCCTATTAATGATGATATTAAGGCCATAAATGCAAGAGGGCCCACAATTCAATGTGAAGGTGTAAATAAATACATTTTGCAACATTAAATTAAGGAAAAATTGGGTCTATTTAGCTAAGAAGGGCCCAAAATCCCATGTGAATGTGTAAAACACATTACAATACTAGATTAGGTCCACTTAATTTACAAGCCTCCTAAATTTAATGTGAAGGTGTTAATAAATACACTTTACAACACTAAATTAGGGAAAAGTTAAGTTTATTTAGCTTAGAAGGGCCCTAAACCTAATGTGGATGTGTAAAGCTCATCACAACACTAGATCAAGGTGATGTCAAGTCCAATTTATCATTAATTATTCCCCAAATCAAGCAAGGAAAAGGTGTACCCATTTTTCGTCATTACAGTGATAAAGATTCAAGATCAATTCAACTCAAAGAGGATGAAAGATACTTCTTAGAAAGCTCAGATGTTTTATGTAGACAGATTTTATGATGTAGATAGATTTCTTTGAGGCATTTTTTCAAACAGTTCACTACCTTGTCTATGCTACCACAGTTTCCATACATGTCTACCAAAGCATTTTATCAAACAATTCACTGTCTTGTTGCTATGGCTAAAAGCCTAAAACAAGTGCTTTTGAACAAGCTATGGATGCTTGGAAAAAATCTATCAAAGCATACCTTTCCATCACCATGAGACCACATTTCTTTGAGACATTTTTTCAAACAGTTCACTCCCTTTTCCATTCTATTGGTTACTATTATGCTTTGATATATTTTTCCAAGCATCTATAGTTTGTTTGAAAGCACCTATTTTAGGCTTTTAGCCATAGCAACAAGGAAATGAATTGATTGATAAAATGCTTTGGTAGACATGTATGAAAAATGTGGTAGCATAGAGAAGGCAGTGAACTATTTGAAAAAATGCCTCAAAGAAATGCGATCTCATGGTGATGGAATTCCATGACATCACCATGAGACAACATTTCTTTCAGGAATTTTTTCAAATATTTCACTACCTTGTCTATGCTATTGCTTACTATTATGCTTTGATATATTTTTTCCAAACATCCATAGCTTGTTTGAAAGAATTTTTTTTAGGCTTTTAGCCATAGCAGCAAGGCAGTGAACTGTTTGATAAAATTCTTTGGTAGACATGTATTGAAAATGTGGTATTATAGACAAGGCAATGAACTGTTTGAAAAATGCCTCAAAGAAATGTGGTCTCATGGTGATGTCATGGCATTCCATCACCATGAGACCACATTTCTTTGAGGCATTTTTTCAAATAGTTCACTACCTTTTCTATGTTATTGCTTACTATTATGCTTTGATAGATTTTTTTCCAAGCATCCATAGTTTGTTTAGAAGTACCTATTTTAGGATTTTAGCCATAGCAACAAGATAGTGAACTATTTGATAAAATGCTTTGGTAGACATGTATGGAAAATGTGGTAGCATAGACAAGGAAGTGAACTGTTTGAAAAGATTCCTCAAAGAAATGTGGTCTCATGGCGATGGAATGGCATTCCATCGCCATGAGACCACATTTCTTTGAGGCATTTTTTTAAACGATTCACTGCTTTGTCTATTCTATTGCTTACTATTATGCTTTGATAGATTTTTTCCAAGCATCCACAGTTTGTACGAAAGAACCTATTTTAGGCTTTTAGCCATAGCAACAAGGTAGTGAACTATTTGATAAAATTCTTTGATAGACATGTATGGAAAATGTGGTAGCATAGACAAGGTAGTGAACTGCTTGAAAAATGCCTCAAAGAAAGGCAGTCTCATGGTGATGGAATGCCATGACAATAATTTTTTTTCATGGCATTCCATCACCATGAGACCACATTTCTTTGAGGCATTTTTTCAAACAGATCACTGTCTTGTCTATGCTATTACTTACTATTGTTCTTTGATATATTTTTCCAAGCATCCATAGTTTGTTTGAAAGCACCTATTTTAGTCTTTTAGCCATAGCAGCAAGGCATTGAACTATTTGATAAAATTATTTTGTAGACATGTATGGAAATGTGGTGGCATAGAAAAGGCAGTAAACTATTTGAAAAAATGCCTCAAAGAAGTTTGGTCTCATGGTGATGGAATGCCATCACCATGAGATTGCATTTCTTTGAGGCATTTTTTCAAACAGTTCATTTCCTTGTCTATGTTATAGCTTACTACTATGCTTTGATAGATTTTTTCCAAGCATCCATAGCATAGAGAAGGCAATGAACTATTTGAAAAAATGCCTCAAAGAAATGTGGTCTCATGGAATTCCATGACAAGAAAATACAATTGGAAGATGCTCCTAGTTATTAGTTATGTGCAATGTGAAGTAATTGCATAACTACTTATGTTAGCTTTGTAAAAAACTATATTGTAATTTGTTTTTTTAATCTATCAACATCTAGTTATTAGTTGTGCAATGTGAAGTAATGCTTTGAGTTTGAAAGATGTGTAATGCAATGCATAATTAGCGATATGAATATAAACTACAAAAATCTATTTTCTATAATTCATTAGTTAAACTCTTTATTTTATTACATGAGTGAAGCTTCGATGTCCACCTCCATTGGGAGGTGTTGCTGTCAAATATCCAAGATTAACCTATTCAACATCCAAAATTAGCTATAAGAATACCATTCATATAACAATGCCATTCACATGTAATATTTAAATTATTTACTAGTTACATACCTCTGTACTACATGTCGTTGTGTAATAAGGAGGTGGAGGACTGCTAGAAACTGAATGAATGCTATGACCCTAAAATTTTATTATAATCATTAAACTAATTTAGTTAATCTTGTATTTAAAAAAAGAAATTTAACAAATTAAATTCAATGAACTTGCTAACATTTTCCTGACTATCAAGGCTGAATGCCTCATTAAGGAGGGCATTTGTGATCACCATCTGATCAGCTGTAGATGTACCTTGCACACTTGCATCCTGACTATGCGTGGGGTCATAACCATAGGGTGTCTCACAAGCCTAACAAATATGAGGTGGAACTCTACTACCCGAAGAATCGCCTAGCTCACCATGTGCTACAAGACTAGCATGTTGTATGTGGCTTTGGGTCAGGTAACTAATTGATTGTAGTGTCTCGACCTCAGTACTCTCCTCCATAATGGAAGGGATAGCCACATGCTCATATGTTGGTCTAGCGAGTGCTTGTCTCACTGGTCATTGTGGGTCAAGACGTGCCCCTACTCTATCTTGTGTGGAGCCCTCACCTCTTCCATGGAAGTCTCGAATATCAAAATAGTTTAAGGTTTTATTGAGGAAAAACTCACAATAGAGTTTCCTCAAAAAATATTGTGGAACCTCATTGTTGTTGCATGGAGGATGGTCAAAAACCATCCACCACCTCTACCAAAAATGGTTCTTTATCCCTTTGTGGTTGCACCAATGGATACAAAACCTCTTGCTTGAAGGGTGCAAAGGTTGATTTGTTTTAGGGTTTGTGAATAGGGAATACAAGTCAAATTTTGTAATGTTTTCATCTTTCACTTACTTATAAAATAATTTATCAGCATAAAATTGTCTATACTCTAATCTCTTATCCGACCAACTAGTTGTTTTCTTGCTAATTGAATCTACATTTGATAACATCGATTCAAGTGATTGAGCAAGTGTGTCTCTATGCGAGGTTGAGCTTGCAAGATCTTTCAACCTTGCAATTATATCCTTAATTTGTTTTTTGTTGTTTTCAATCTACCCTATTAAATTTTCTTGAGTTCTTGGAGCATATTGAGGAATTGTTGGAGGTGTTTGTTGGGGTTGTTCTTCAGCAGGTATTTGGGATTGAGGTGAAGGAGGATTTTGAGGAGGAGGTGCATTATCATTTCCTATAAATTAAATAAATTTACATAAAAAAATATATTAAATCTACCTATTTTGTAACAAATTCACAAAAAATAAATCAAAACTTACTCCTTTTATCTCCCTGACATCGTGGCAAAATTTTGGCGAAGAATGAGGTCTCCTAAAATGAAAGCACACTCTTGAGGGTTTGTAGGTTGTGGCTAAATAGGAAAATGCATAAATGACAATGAATGAAAGTTGCTTTTTTCTTTTCTTTATAATCATCATAACACACTCACATTATAATGCAAGTGCATTATGGATTTGGTGTGGCCAAGCCTAAGGCTTGATCACACCAAGCCATACCGTGAGCACACTATAACGCACTTGCGTTATGAATTTTTTAAAAATTGAAAGATGGTTGGCCACTTTCTGGGCCCCATCTTTTTGCACTTTCCCACAACTTGTTCATTACTTGATCTTTGATTTGAAACAAGTGGATACCTTGACCTTTTTCTAGAATTAGGAGAAGGAAAAATAGACATGTTAGGGGACTTCAACAAGCCTTGAGAATGGGAGTGTGGTAATTCGTTGGTTGAAGAATGAGGCCAAGAGGAAGAGGGTGACACTTCCTTCCTTTTCCTAATAGTTCTCCATTCATCCAGGACATAATCACATCTTTATAAGAGGAACCCGAAGGATCAACATTAGAAGGAGCTTGATTTCTAGGGGTTATAATAGAGTTAATTTGAGAGAAAGGTGAAGATAGTGCTTTAAGCATACCAGGGGATTTAAGAGATGACTTGTTGATAGAATTCAACGTAGCAACTACAAATTGTGGAATGATAGATCTCTTTTTCCTGGCAGGATAATCTCATATCAAATTTCCCTCTTGTCGATAGAAAAAGAAAACATTGGGCTTATTCAAATAAACTATTGGTTGTTCCATTTCAAAACTAGGGCCATATAATTTATTATTCTCTGGCAGAGGTTTGTTCAAATACACTTCCACACAAACTCTCAGATGAACTCTTAGACTAGTAAACTTGTTAGAACTTTGTTTGCACCAAATTACTTTACCTAGTTGGGAAAAAAATTATTTAAGGTATGATCTAAAGGCTAAGTTTAAAAATGGTAATTCTAACCACGTTGGGTAGTGGGAGTGAGAAGGTCCTTCAGGGTGAAAGTCAAATGTCTAGGCTTGGAGATAACAAATCTACCCACAAATAACCCATGTTCTATACTGCAACATAGCCTATGCATGCTCTGCTGATTTAAACATACAAGAGACATGTCCCTTACCTAAACCTCTTATTGTTTCAATTTCCCATCCATTGTTTTCTTAGTTTTTTTACCCATTTTGTAAAAATCTAATTCTATAGGAATTCATCTCAAAAAAACAAAATAACAGTTTTACTTTGATTTTCAACAATGAGATCTACAACTCCATCTAGTAATTGGAACTCTAGGGTTTTACCTTGTTCTTCATTTGAAAGTTTTGAACTCACTAGTAGAATTTGAAAAATAAATAACTATGTGACTAAAAATTTTAGTCACGACAACTAAAAATGACTAAATTCTTGTCATTTTTTACAACACAACTATAAATGACTAAATAAATTACTAATTTGATCGTCAAGTAAATAATTAGTCATTTATTTAGTCACACAAATAAAAATGACTAAATAATTAGTCATTTATTTAGTCACAATCCATTTGAATAGATCATTTAAGGAATCAAGAATCAATATTGCTATTCCCATAGTCCACCATGATGGGGTCAGAGAGGAAGCATGTTAGGGAGCCCTAACTTCAACACATACTCTCTAACATATTAACATACATAATTTAAATGAACATATGTATATAAATAAAAAAAGAAATTGCACAGGTATATAGTACTACCATTACCACTTAGCATTGGATAGAAGTGCATTAAATTTGAAGCTTCTATGAATGAATATGAATCACATTACATTTGTTATTTTAGAAGAGTTGCTTCTTGAAAATTCCAATTCATTTACCATTGCTTCACACCATTTGCTACATATAAAGACATATAATTGTATTATTCAACTACACATGTTATTAATACCACATGTTCATTCCATTACATATACTAAATTGAAACTATTAAATTGTACCATAGACTAAAATCTAAAAATTATGGCATTCCATCAATATTTAAAAACAATAATATTATTCATAGAAATTAACCAATAAAATTGTGTCCATATCAATGCAAGACAATTAAACAAATCTTAGTCGTTCATAATTTTTCGCCATTTTTTCAGTTGCTTTTCGCGGTTTTTTGCTACTTTCCCCGCCACTCCAAACTATTCCTCGCTAGTATTGACCTTTCACTTCTCCAATTTGGCGAGTTGCAGCTTGAAAATAAGATTTTGACAAGGGTTTTAGAGTATGTATCTTCTGGTCACCTATCTCCAACGATGGCTCTAGACTGCATCATATTTGATGTTGAGGGTATCATTTCAAGTTTTTCTTTTTTGGAGCTCAAGAATCTACGTAATCCCTAAAACCCCGACAGTTTCATATTCCATTTACTGTGAATAGATTGAAGCAACCGTTGTATGAAGATTGGTTTTGGTTCGCATCATTTAAATAAATTTCTATTGTGTTAGGATTTTGTATTTTTATTATAATCTCTCCCTATTTTTTATCATCGACATCTTCAACACCATGACATAACTTGTGCATAATTTTTAGGTAAATCACTTGCCATGGTTTTAGTGAATTTTATTTTTTGGAATCTTTACACTGCCAGATCATTTTTGTTGTGTTTTATTTCATTTTAACACAATTATGTTGCTATTTGTTAAATGACGGGATTGGTTCTCCGGAAAGTTTTCTCATGCTCAGAAAAACAACTTTTAGGTAGTTGAAACATTCCTCACCCCATGCTTGAAAAAAACCTTTAGTTGTCATATGTCCCTGTCTTTTGTCCTGCATGTATTGAGTCCAATTGAATAGTCTTTTGAAATTATTTTTTGTAATGAGGGGAAAGATTCCACATTGACTTTGAATTTGATGGTTTTGAATGTATTTTGATACTTGATAGTTTTCTTGGATGCTTTTTGGGTGTTATAATCTTTCATAATTTCCTATTATGAGTTGGACATCAAATTTATCTTTTGGCATATGTGATTACCTTCTTAATATTGGTTTTATCTATCTCAACCTGTGGGTATGTGTAGGATCATGATGGGCCAAAAAGTGGCAATGGGGAAAAAATTACATTTTTCATCAACCCAAAAATGCGAAAATGCCGAGTTGACTTTTTTGTGGCTTGGGTGTCAGTACACACCTCCAAAGCAATGCCCAAACTAAGATTTCCAAATCAGATATCCGATTTGAGGCAAATATATATACACATATTTCGGGCCTGTTAAAATCATTTTACACATTCACAAACAAGTCGCGGGTGCACAGTGAGGAGGTTCTTCGCATAACAAATATCCAATTTAGCCGATATCCATTTTGAAAAGGTTAGATTTTGGATTTTTCTTTGCTTTGATCAAATTTTGAATTAGATTTGTATAATTTCAATTTGTTTTTTATGGATTTTTTTTCAAAATAGGGCTTTTGATTGAATTTTTATGAAAAAAATGAGTTTAGAATGGATTTTGATTAAAAATGAATGTTTTTTATGGATTTTGATTAAAAATGAATGTTTTTTATGGATTTTGATTAAAAATGAATGTTTTTTGTGGATTTTAATTTAAAAATAGTGTTGTTTATGTATTTGTATTAAAAATTAGAGAATTTTATAGATTTTTGTTAAAAAGTAGGGGTTTTTTTGGTTTTTTTTTAAAACTAGGGTATTTTTACAATATTTTCATTTATACTGTCTAATTTCAATTATATTAATTAGTTTTTAACTTTAATCAGGCATTATGGCTGCTGAGAATGAAAATGCACAAATTCCAAATGATCTAGCAATTGAGAATGAAAATTCACAAATGCCAAACGCTCCACCACCTCCGCAGCCATCAATTGAAGAATTCATTGGTGAAAAATTGCAGCAATTAAAGGGCATTTCTGAAGTTTATAAGAGAATCCCTTGATTATTCGAGATGTCAAGCACATTGAAGGAAATAATTAAAAATATAGAAACCCTCTCCACCCAACATAATTCCTTTCATTCGTGGCGAGAAGACATGAGGGAATATTATGCATGTGGATTGTCCTATGATGATGTGAAAGATCTCGGAATAACCAAAGCCCAGATAGCCTCTTTATTTGTTAACCCCCACATTGGTTTGCTAGTTAATGTTAATAAACCAAAACTTTCTATAAAATGGTGCACACATAGGGACATTGTAGATAACTTTTGGGATCGTTGGTATATGGTTTTTGATAAACCACCAAACAACAATTGTGATATACCATTTTACTTTATTAAAAAATTATATGTTGAGTTTGTGTTAGGGCATCATGTCAATTACTTTGACATTAAACCCTTTCAGGGCATTGGTGGAGGTATGCCCTAGGATAGACCAGGGGTAGTTAGAGTAGTCCCACGCCCATATGGTCCCCTCCTCCCCTTCCTCCGCCACCTCCAGTATATCATCCAGATATTATGCAGGATGCAGCCACACAGACTATCCAGGCTATTCACTCTTTGAGTGGTCTTTTGGTTTTGCATGCTTCTACAGTAGCTCAGCCACATTCTGGTGATGTTGGTGATGGCTCGAGTGTTGCTGTGTCATCCTCATTAGGTCCACATATGCTTGGGTCCTCTTGTATAGCCCACTAAGCATCCCTTGGACACTTCTGATTATGACCTCCATAATGTGGACATTATAGATCAGACGCAGGGGAGTGGAGCACACCCTACAGAGTCCTCTCCTGCTAGAGAGGGGGACATTGAAATAGTGACACAAGTAAGATTTAAGTTGTAAATTCATAACTTTCATTTGTTTTTAAATGAATATTAATAAGAGATAGTATAATGTACTAATATTTATTTACATGGTCTATTTAATAGTTGATGTCTGAGGAGGAGCTCACACAGGTGACAGATAGCACCCTTAGGGCCATTTCATTTGGCCTCGACACACACACAGTATATATTTTCGCACTCATTCGTTTACATTTTTTTATTATATATTTGATTTTCATTTGAATTGTCATAAATGAAATTATATAATAACTTATATGTTTATCTTATTTTCCTCTTGTAGGAAATACCTAGTGCGAGCGAGGTGCAGCCTTGTCCAGATTATGAAAGTGCAATGTTAGATAAGAGGAAGGTAATTGAACTCAAATTCGATTGAATTAAGAATTTTAAGATCTTATATTGATTATACACACATCGACATAGATTGGTAGTTTCATATGTACTTGTCATTTTTATGTACAGGCAGTTATGAGCTATACGTCGTTGTTGACAAGTGGGAGCAAGGTGCAGCCTTGTCCAGATTATGGAAGTGCAATGTTAGATAAGGGGAAGGTAATTGAACTCAAATTCAATTGAATTAAGATTTTTGAGATCTTATATTGATTATACATACATCGACATAGATTGGTAGTTTCATATGTACTTGTCATTTTTATGTACAGGCAGTTATGAGCTATATGTCATTGTTGAGAAGTGCCACAATTCCTGAAGGAGTACGTATTGGAACACCTGAAGGATTAGGTGTTGAAACACCTCAAGGAGGAGGTGTCGAAACACCTAAAGGAGATAAAGAAAAAGATCATCCTAAAGAGGTATGAGTTTATTTTATTTTGTGTTTCGTATTTATATGTTCCTATTATCGACAATTGTATGCTAACTTAGATCAATTTTATGTTTTTGTTCACATATATAGATTGACATTACAAAAGTTGGTTTGGTCGGTTCTTTGAGAGGGGCATATTCTAGGACTCCTAACCCTTTGAAGAGATAGATATTTTAGGTAATCAAGATTACAATTTTAGAGTTCAATTATAATTCAACGTATATTGATTTTGATGTTAATTGTTCAATTTTAAATCATATAGTATAACTAATCTCAGTTGTGGTTTGAATTTTTCTTGTGTAGCTACCTTCAGAGCCAACGAGTGCTGCAAAGAGGCTCCATTTTGATGATCCACCAGTAGTTTAGGATGAGATAGAAATTTTGGCATGTAAATTTTGAATAGACATCAAGATGGCATATGCCACATTTTGTAAAAAATTGTTTGAGTTGGCGTTGATGCCATTTTTGTATATGGAGATACACTCAAGATTATTGGATAATTTGATATATAGAAGTTGACAATCGAAATTTAATTTCTTCCTCATGTGCATGATTAAACTCTTTGAAAATTTAATCAAGTGAGCAATGGTTAAATATCAATGTACAAGAGCATAAAAAGAATGGTTGTATTATGTAGTTTATATTCATATCGTTGATTACATTGCATCGCACATCTTTCAAACTCAAAGCATTATTTCACATTGCATAGCTAACAACTAGATGCTGATAGATGAAAAAAATTCAATTACTGTATAGTTTTTACAAAGTCAACGTAAGCAGTTATGCAATTACTTTACATTACATAACTAATAACTAGGAGCAATTGTCAATTGCATTTGCTTGTCATGGAATTTTATGAGATCACATTTCTTTGAGGCATTTTTTCAAACAATTCACTGCCTTGTCTATGCCACCACATTTTTCACACATGTGTACCAAAGCTTTTTATCAAATAGTTCACTGGCTTGTTGTTATGGCTAAAATACTAAAACAAGTGCTTTCAAACAAGCTATGGATTGATGCAAAGCGGGGGTGAAAACATATGTGAAAACTACCCTTGACTCCTTTGGATCAAATTTGAGAACCAATAACATACCCCTGTCCTAGGCTAGTGAATTAGCCCTCTTTCACAAAGTGAGTGCCCTTTAAACACTTTATCTTCACAAGAACACCCCAAACAATCTTGAGTTGTGTCATAAAACAACAAATTCTAATGTTATTCTACACCTACAGGTCCTTTAGCAGGATGTCCCATGAAACCGTCTGTTTACCATGCAAATGCATAGGGTTTATTGAAAGTCCCACTTGCACAACTCCCTTGACCATGCCACCGAATCATACACCTCTATTATGACCCCAATATGCTTAAATGTTAAAGAGATTCCCCCACTCTCATTGATTTTAACAAACCCTAGGCTAAAAGCTTCATTTTCATACAATTTAAGCAATGATTTGCTTAGGACGACAACTCCAAGACTCACAAGTCATTTCCCCTTTCTTAAATGGACCTGCACACATTCAAATCACATTGTACACATCCTCTCCACCGAGCCACATGAAAGGTATAGTAGGTGGGAGGGATTCAATAATTCATAATTTACTCAAAAATGCAAAATCTGGGTTCGCTACTCGCCTTGAGAAAACTTGGCACAAAACTCACAAAAAATGAAAAGAAAGCACTCAAACCAACTTTAAAGGGGTCTCAGGCCTGCTTCCCCCTCATTCCACATGCTATGCAACCATGTAATTGTTGTGTAGTGGCCGAACAATGGAGAAAACATAGTTTTTTTGTGTAGAAACCACAGTTTTTGCAAAGTAACTCAATATGATCTGATTGATTCTTCACGAAATTACATTCATCAATCCCCAAAATGACCTCCTCAACCTTTTTTAAGAATCTCCCACACACAAAACAACCGACCAACTCCCAATAACTGACTTACAAATTAAGTTATCTGTTCGGGTTCAGGGGTTCGGTTCGCCAGTTCAGCTAAATTTTTTTTGGGGGTGGTTCAGTTCATTAGTAAAAAAAACATGTAAAAATAAAAAATATATATATGCAGCATAGAAGCATGAAATAGGATTAGAATATCACATAGCATCATATAAACAACAAAACCACCATAAACTTGAATGTCATTTAAAACATGCATGATAAATATTCATCGTTGAAACTTGAATTGTGGTAGCTTGATATACATAGTCTATTGATGCCAAGGTTCAATTTGTATGATCTTGAAAAAAGAAGCCAATTGAGTAGAGTTATTAACATTCTTTAGAAATCATAAGAATTTATTTAGTACACTAGCCATTTTGATGTCTTCTTGCAATCTCAAACACTAAATCTATGAAGAAGTTAACTCTACTGCCCACTAGTTTCCATTAAAAAGAAAGCAACAAGCTATGGTCTCATGGCTTTTTTTCACACGAAAATCAACGTTGGAGTTCAGTTGGAGGCTGAAAAACTACTTGTAACTACATAAATAAATATTTTTCTACAACTCGTATGACCTAACCGACTGTTCCATGACGTTCAGATGGTTACGTTTAGGTTAGGTATGGTCCCCTTTCTCACCCAAATCAGTCGAAGTAGTTCGAGCTACGTTCAATCAGCGAAATCCCTTAAGAGTCCAAAGTGCAAAAGGGGAGCAATCTTTGACAGACTGTTTCTCAAAAACTGTGATGCCTACAAACTTTTTTTTTGAGGCTATGGGATCGTGTTGGGCCCCTCTACAATAACCTCTCTTATTTTTTTCTATCTCGGAGGCGTTTTCCCGTGGTGGCAAGTTTTCAACTAAGGGAAAAGTTGTTAGCTGCAAGTAGTGTAAAGTTGCAAAGTGGTGTAACTTTCATTCAACAACTCGTACGACCAAACAGACTATTCCAACAAGTCTAGATGGGTATGTTTACGCTAGGGATGGTCCTCTTTTGCACCCAAATACACCGAATCACTCTGAGCTACATTGGACCAACGATTTCCCTTAAGAGTCCAAAGTGCTAAAAGGCGACAATATTTGAAGGGTTGTTTCTCAGAAACCGTGACATTTACAGACTCTCCGTTTGAGGCTATGGGATCATGTTTGGCCCATCTACAATAACCTCTCAATTTTTGCTATCTTGGAGGCGTTTTCCCTTGGTGGCAAGTTTTTAGTTGAGGGAAAAGTTGTCAGATGCAAGCAGTGTAAAGTTGCAAAGTAGTGCAACTTTCATTTAGCAACTTGTACGACCAAACAGATTGTTCCAACATGTCCGGATGGGTACGTTTACGCTAGGGATGGTCCTCTTTTGCACCCAAATGCGCTGAATCACTCTGAACTACATTGGACTGACAATTTCCCTTAAGAGTCCAAAGTGCTAAAAGACAACAATATTTGAAGGGCTATTTCTCAGAAACCGTGACATTTACAAAATCTTTGTTTGAGGCTATGGGTTTGTGTTTGGCCCATCTAAAATAACCTCTCTCAATTTTTGCTATCTCAGAGTCGTTTTCCTGTGGTGGCAAGTTTTCAGCTAAGGGAAAAGTTGTTAGATGCAAGTAGTGTAAAGTTGTAAAGTGGTGCAAATTTCATTCAACAACTCGTACGACCAAACAGACTGTTCCAACACATCCAGATGGGTACGTTTACACTAGGGATGGTCTTCTTTTCCACCCAAATATGTCGAATCACTTCGAGCTACATTGGACCAACGATTTCCCTTAAGAGTCTAAAGTACTAAAAGGCAACAATCTTTGAAGGGCTATTTCTCAGAAACCGTGACATTTACAGACTCTTTGTTTGAGGCTATGGGATCGTGTTTGGCCCATCTACAATAACCTCTCTCTGTTTTTGCTATCTTAGAGGCGTTTTCTTGTGGTGGCAAGTTTTCAGCTAAGGGAAAAGTTGTCAGATGCAAGCAGTGTAAAGTTGCAAAGTGGTGCAACTTTCATTCAACAACTCGTACAACCAAATGGATTGTTCCAACATGTTCGGATGGGTACTTTTACGTTAGGGATGGTCATCTTTTGCACCCAAATACGCCGAATCACTCCTAGTTACATTGGACCGACAATTTCCCTTAAGAGTCCAAAGTGCTAAAAGGCAACAATCTTTGAAGGGCTATTTATTAGAAACCATGACATTTACAGACTCTTTGTTTGAGGCTATGGGATTGTATTTGGCCCATCTACAATAACCTCTCTCAGTTTTTTCTATCTCGGAGGCATTTTCCTGTGGTGGCAAGTTTTCAATTGAGGGAAAAGTTGTCAAATGCAAGCAGTGTAAAGTTGCAAAGTGGTGCAACTTTCATTCAACAACTCGTACGACCAAACGACATGTTCCAACACATCTGGATGGGTATGTTTACGCTAGGGATGGTCCTCTTTTGCACCCAAATATGCCGAATCACTCCGAGCTACATTGGACCGACAATTTCCCTTAAGAGTCCAAAGTGCTAAAATGCCATACCATCTATTGTACGATTTGTAGTTGGATAGTATGGCCATGGTAGATTTTATTAGGACTATATAAGGTGACTATGTGAGTTTAGAGAGCTGGAAACATCTGTACTTGAGTTGGTGAGTTGCCATGCGAGGCAAAAAAAAGTGAAATTAGGGGAAAAATGGTGGTTACAACTTGCTAATGTCAATGAAATGTGGGAGCAACAATATTTAAGGTTGGATCAAGCTTGTACAAGTCCTAATAGATGTGTTTGATGAATTTATAGGTTGTGGTAAGGTTGGAAACATTGATTTCCTTAAAAACCTCATGAAAGTTGCTAAAAATGAAGTTGCATCCAAGTTGGATTTGAGAAGAAAAAGTGGCAAGCCACTATAATTTATTATATATAAATAGGAGATATTACAAAACCTGGTTCAAACGAGCATACCGACAAGAAAGAACCAGGAAGAAAACCTTCGGTTGTAGCTCGATTAAGTACAAAAATTTATTACAGAATTGTCCCAATAACAGTAACAAAGCATACACTTGTATGACTAATTCAACCTATGAGTTTCCAAAATACAAACCCCTTTACATTTTAAACATACCCTTTATACATTGCCAGACATTTGACACATATTTCAAAAAGCATCACTGGGTATAGATTATGCCCATACACAATTATGACCTTTTTACATTGTTTCCAATTTGAAAATTCAAGTTTTACAAAATTTTCCTATTGGAGGCATTCAGGGCACAGTCTTCCACAATAGTAGTATGTTCACATTCTGGACTGACAAGCACCTATACAAACCATCAAGGTAGCTTAGAATAACCAATCTATATAATTCTAAATGACACAAAATATGATGAGATGGTAATGCAAACTATAAAAGACGCTTAGAATAACCAATCTATATTGTTGTAATATGTCGCATACCTCTCTGAAAGGATCAAAGCTGGCTATTGTTGCAGTAGGTCCATGATCAATCATGCCGAATATCACAAAAGTGGGAAAATGAGAAATCTATATTGTCACAAGAGAAAAGATGCTTAGACTAACAAATCTATATTAATCTAAACAACTTGAATGATGATGAATTGGTGATGCAAACTATAAAAGATGCTTAGAATAACCAATCTATATTATTCTAAATGACACAAAATATGATGAGATGGTAATGCAAATTATAAAAGACACTTAAAATAACCAATCTATATTGTTGTAATCTGTCGCATACCTCTCTGAAAGGATCAAAGCTGGCTATTGTTGTAGTAGGTCCATGATCAATCATGCCAGGAATATCGCAAAAGTGGAAAAATGAGAAATCTATATTGTCACAATAGAAAATATGCTCAGACTAACAAATCTATATTAATCTAAACAACCTAAATGATGATGAATTGGTGATGCAAACTATAAAAGACACTTAGAATAACCAATCTATATTGTTCTAATCTATCGCATACCTCTCTGAAAGGATCAGAGCTGGCTATTGTTGTAGCAGGTCCATGATCAATCTTGCGAAAAATATTGCAAAAGTGCATACAAAATATCACTATTAAAGACACCTGCATTGCAATAGTATATAAAATATTAGTATTAAATAAATAACACTAATGAACTTAATCATAATGAACATAAGCATTGTAAATTCCATTCTTGAAAATGCTATTCAAGTGTGCCTGAAGGGTAATCTCTTTGCTTAAGAGTATCCAATATTGCTTCATGATCAACATTACTAAGTGTCCATAGTTGTTTTGCCTTTGGTCTGACATGATGCTTCAACAACTTAACATTTGTTGCTATAACAAGGTGCAAATACATGAGAATGGTTTTGTGTTTCTCGTAGTCTTCAAATGCAGGTATGTCATTCTTTCTAATCATGTATGTTCGCAACCAAGTTCCTGCAACCACAACTGAACCTATAGGATACACGAAACCATCATCATCTTCCATCGTTTGTGTTAGCTTATGCTTTACCCACACACATAAAGCAACCAATAGTCTAATCTCTCTTCATTCCACTGCAGTGAAACAACTGCAAAAACATGTCCTGGATGTAGTAGATCTGAAAGCAGGTCGTAATCAACTGAACTTTCCATTGTGTCATTTGTCATGGATATTGTTTGAGATAAAGGAGTTAGATACTGTGGAACCCATGTATCCACCCACTCACTTGACTCGCATTGATCCCACTCACACTGAATACAACTCTGACAAAAATAAGCCAACTCTCGTGTCCAAATGGTCCATGTGCCTGCATCTGAGATTTGATATGAATGCATCTTTGAAGAATCTTTGATTGTATGACAATCCAATCTGCCTCCCACTGTATCCTCCTCAGCGAACCAAAAGAATCTGCGCACTGTTGAATCAAGTTTCCCTCCCTGTGACAATGCTAAACTACACCAATCAACAATAGATCATGCATCGCTGAATTTTTCTCCTAAAATCTTCAATTGCTCCTTAACTAGAGCTCTCTTTATGCATGCACCTGCTCCATCATGCTCCCCTTTCCCATGTCCAGCTTAAAAAAAACTCCAAATATGAGGTAGAACCCTCTCTACATGCATTCTACTCAACCAATAAAACATACGAGCATTCTTGAATTGACCTGCGCAATTATCTGACCAAATTAGATGTTGGCCCAGTGCTATATCATGCTCCTGCAATAACTCAAAAAAATTCTCGAAACAATGTTGGACATACTCGGACGAGTGAGATATATCATCACTCATATAAAAATGATACTCTCTGATTATCTCTCGATCCTCCTCTGTACTATCGGTGCATGTCTAAATGTTATGTGGACAAAAATAGCAATCTGAATGGAATTGTAATATTGAGTTTGTACCTCGTTTTGTGGTTGCAATGTGTAGTTTTCTGCAAAATCAACCACTAATATAATAGTGCCAATCGGAAAAAAGTCCTTACACATCCTAAATTGTTGATCCCACCACTGAGACCTATGACTATGCCTTGCATACTTGTAGAAAATGTTGTCCTTAAAATCTGAAATAAAATTAGCAACACTGCATTCTTTTGTAACCAACTCACATCTAGAAGCTTCACCTCCACTCTACAAAGTATATTTGACTATCTCATATCTCTTTTTCTCAACAAGCTTCTTTCCAAATTCATGTTCGAAACTCTCATGAAAACATTGAACAAACTTTGACAAACCACCACATTGTGAGCACTTTGCATTTAAACAATCATTTCTATAGAAAAAGCAACCATCATATCTAGAACATAAACATAGATCTAGCAAGTTCCTTGATGATTTCGGAAGATGCATTGCTCCACACTCCTGCAACATTTCATTAGTATGCAAAGTAGAACAAATATAGCATAATAGCTCATGGTACATTGAAAACTCCACATGGTATTTGCAACAACAAGTATTACAAATCTTAAGAGGCACACAATAAAATGGCTTCAAACCTTCAAAAGTCCTTTGCGAGATTTCCATATTTGGATGTGTTTCAATAAATTTTTTGAACAACATTGTTTGGCTTGATTCCAAGAAATGTTTAGGATGTGGTGTACGGTCTCGATTTCCAATTCTTAACTTTAAAACATCCTTTGCATTGGGTGATACTCTAGAGTTATCATGCCAAAATTGTTGAATTACCTTTACATTATCGGTTAGCTTCTTATCAACATGTGGAAGCCTCCCGACAAAAGCCGTGTATCATTTTGAAGAGGATCATCTATTCTTTCTCTTCTTGCGAGTGCTCTATCCAAAGTGTTACGATTTATGTCAAAATCAATACAAGTTTATCTCATAAAGCAAGCCTTTTTCAATTGATGGCTTACTAGGGCTGTTGTAATGACTCTCTGAGCAGCTCTCTTATCCTTTTCCTTGTTATTTTTTCCAATAGACTTGAGAGCATTAAAAATATTTTTGACAATAATAGAATTTTTTTTGGTCTTATTGTTCACACGAATCTTCAATTTGGTTAGCAAAGGTCTCATATTTTGCATCTTTAGCAATTGTACAAAAAGTTGGCATTGCTCGGTCAATGTCTTATCACTAAAATATTGGTTGAAAAGTCTTCTACCCCACAACCAAACAGTTCGTGTTAACCTCTTGCCTTCAAAATTGTTTATAATGTTCTCATCATATTCAAGTAACCATTTAGGGGTTCTTGAAGGTCTTGAATTTGGAATATGTCTTTCTTCCACACAAGGTTCTTCATTTCTCATGTAATTTGGTGAAACATAATTTACACTTGCTTCAATATTATGTTCAAAATATTCATTTCCAACATTTTCACCTTGAACATTTTCAATATCAATTTGAATAATTTCATTCCCAATTTCAATATCATGTTCAACATCTTCAATCCAACATTTTCACCTTGAACATTTTCATTATCAATTTCAATATTTTCATTCCCAATTTAATTATCATGTTCAACATCTTCAAATCCAACATTTTCACCTTGAACATTTTCATTATCAATTTCAATATTTTCATTCCCAATTTGAATATCACGTTCAACATCTTCAATTCCAACATTTTCACCTTGAACATCTTCAATTTCCTCTTCACTTGAAAGACCATAGGGGTTAGGTTCACCAATATTTAACATACCTTGTCTTCTCTTCCTATGACCTTCTCTATGTCTTTGTCTATATGCTTCAATTTGTTCTTTTGTAAGCTTTCTCTTGCATTTTTGCTTCCAACGACTGCTGCTCCCCATTATACCTCATAAAAGATGCTAAAAAATCATTGCTTATGACAAATTTGAGTAGAAGATGCTCCAAAAAGTTGATCTTTGTCTCTTCATGTCTGAAACCGCGCATATGTCGCCTGCAAACATAATGTAGGGTCCATTGGAATGCACAAAACGACCCACATGGGGCTTTTCTATGGCCCACAAATCCGATATCCATTATAATCTGATATCCAATACATTTGAAAAAAATTTAAAATGTTTTGTAATGGTATGATTTTAGTTCTACAAATTGGATATTCGATTTGTGTACATATAGACCTAAGGGTTAATGGTAGATGGTAGAGGGTTTAAGGGTTAAGGGTTTAGGGTATATGGTAGAGGGTTTAAGGGTTTAGGGTTTAGGGTTAAGGGTTTATGGTAGAGGGTTATAAGGGTTTAGGGTTTTAGGGTTAAGGGTATAGGGGAGAGAGATAGATGGAGTGAGTGTGTGAGAGAGTGACCTAAGAGAGTGAGAGGGGGTACGTGGAAGATACTAGAGAGAGAGAGAGAGAGAGATAGAGGGTGGGAGAGAGTGGGAG
>VDFB02000008.1:24522285-24610995 GCA_007258455.2 Sequoia sempervirens | reverse complement strand
AAAACATCTATATAACTTTCAAAGCAGTATCACATTTTTTAAATTCAAAACATGTGTCACATTCTATGCTTCACATACTATAGGATTTAAAAAAAAATTGAATTTCATGAAGTTTTGACCAAGTTAAGGTGGTTAGACATACGAGAGTTTTATATTTTTTAAAAGTTGTAATAAAAAAATCATAATTAATTATTTACTTGAAAAAAAAATACAAAAAATGTGTATCACATCTGGACATGAGTCCTCTACTTATATCTAAAATCTTATAAAAAAATATTATAATTTTATTATGGTTAGGGTGGTCAGACAGACACCTACTTCTTATTTTTTCCCTGAAATTTAAGTATTACTGCATTGAAATTTCAATTTTTCACCAAATAATTTTTTTTTTAGAAAAATAAACCTAGTAGTTTAGTAACTACATTCAATTTGCCACAGATTCTATTCTTACATATTTTTGAAATAATATAGATAACTTATTCAAATTTTTACGTCAAGTTGCCTAACTCTGATTTTTCTAAATTTTCATTGCCACTTAAGGCTCTATTTTTTCCATGATGATCTTGCACATACCCCTGTGTAAGTCACTTTTTGTTGCTCTTGAGATCATCTTAGATGGGAAAATCAAAAATCTTGTTCTTCCATTTAGTCACTTTTTGAACTAGTCATATCCGGGCCACATAGCTGAATTGGATGGTAAGGATCATTGTGCTCTAAAAGTTAGCAAGCTTCATGTCTTTTAACAGAAATACAATAACTAGGCTAGTACTGTTACTCCAATGAACTGGATATTTCAAAGTGAACTATTTGGTTTACCTTCATCTTGATCATGCATTAAAAACTTGAATACATAAGCCGATAACCTAACAAAGACAAAAGATAGGATGTCACCTCTATATTCTTTGAGAGAGATCTCTATGAATAATGAAATTAAACATTATGATATATAATCTCAAAGATTCCATGACTATAGTATATTTTATTTCCTATAACCTTACTTTCTCTTTCCCTTTCATAATTTTCCTTATCTCTAGGTATGATGTGTTTTTGGTTACTGATACTTTATAATTGCAACTGACTACATTCTTCATTTGTGTTTTGGTTTGTATTTCCCTTCATGGCAACTTTACTAGCAACTTATCCTTGCATGGAATGATTTCATTTGTATATATTTTGCCTGTTAAGTTATGTAGAATTACTAAAAAGAGTATGGCTTTATGCTTCTCCTATCAGGGGCAAAATATGGAGGCTATGGATCATTTTTGCCTACCCATCAGCGGTCTCCATCAATTTTGCTTCAACCCATAACACCTGCCATTGTGCAAAATTACAGTATACAAAATCCTCCCAATGAAGGGATAGTGGAGGTATTGTTTGTCTAATTTGAAAATGTTCACAAGTTGATTACAATGCTATGTACTCGAAAAACTATAAGATCAATATTTTTATTGCCCTTTGACTAGAATAAATAATTTTGATAATTATTTGCTACGCATCCGCTCAGTAGCTGCAATCTCAGGGGGTGGTGCCAATCCGTCAAAGGTAGGCTCCATATCAAACCATGTAATATCTAGCACAGCAGCATTATCTATTGATATGGTGAACAAGGGTGATATACAAAGTAATGCTATGAAGGGAAGTAAGGAAATGTCCCCTCTGAAAAAGTGTTCTTACATAGCTAAAAATGTATCTGGAAATGAACAAAATAAGATCCCATTACTACGATTTAAGGTTCCTACTGACTCTATTCACTGTAGTAAGAGCTCCGCAATTTATAGTGGTTTAGGTCTTGAGAATTCTCCTCCTTCATCATTTGAGGATAGCCCTCAGGACACACAAGAAAGATCACCCGGTGATGAATATACTCTTGTCTAGTCACCTATTTCTATAATCCAAGTATGTATCTATCATATTTTCTTTATCTGCTTGATGAAGTTTGTGAAATTTTATTTGTTTTACAGAATCAGACACTAGTGGTGGATTTATTGATGTTCTACTTGCTATTGAAATAGATAATGACCTCATATCAGATTCCTGGAGGTTTCTTGCTTACTCCTCTTCATGAAGATCTGCTGAAATTTTTGGAGAGATATGACAAAGCTTCTGCAAGAGATGCTAAGAATAGGACAATTAAGTCAGAACTACAGGAAGTACATGCAACAAACAGAAATGAGTTTGACTCAGGTGTGGATTTCCAAGGTTTAAAGGAAAGGAAAGGGAGGTTGGACGAGAAACATAGTAAATATATGGAAGTAAAGAAGGAGAATGACACTGAAATTAGGAAAAATGCTTCAAATAATTCAAAGAAGGATTTGGATTTTGAGAACAAAATGGGAAAGGATTTTATTTCTAGTAATTTTAAATTTACAATAAAATCCTTTTCGAAGGAATATCATTATGAACGGATAGAAAGGGAAGTCATGGGTGATTCAGGAAAATAAAAAATCAAAGGAATCTAATCTATCAAAGGAATCATCCAAAGGAGGGCTAAACGACAAGATATTTAGGTCTGAACAAAAAAATGAATGCAAGGAAGTATGGGAATATGGATTTTAGTAGGGCCATGAAATCAGATGCCAGGCTGATGCCACCATCAAGTAAGTTAGATTGCAAAGAAAAGGAAATTTGTCTGGTGAAAGAAGCTAGGAAAGGCAGATGCTACAAAGATTCTACAACTGACATTAAGAAGTTGGCTAAAGAGACTGGTACGGACATCAAAAGTAATGATCTTTCAAAAGACCCTACTGGTTACAAAGAATGGAATCAACTGTAATGCCCCGTCTTAATAACCTAAGAATGTTGCAAATGTGTTATAAAGGTGTAATAATTTTTTTTTAAAAGTATTAATATTAAGTTAATTAGTTGCATACATTCATTAGGCTAAGCGACGTTACACTACTTTGAGTTTTCCATAAGTGACTTAAGTATTTCGCATTGCACATATTAATTCATAACATAAAACATTTTAAGATAAAAATTGCATTTCTTTTGATTACCATTCATAATAACATAAAGTACAAACATGTTTTATTCATTGCATTTGATAGTTATACAATACTCATCCATCTGATGAGGTAGTTCAAATAATAGTTACATTTTACAAATGATCACCTCACAACATTGAGGGATGTTTTAACAATACAAATTTTACAATATACAATGTTGAAATAAACATAAGTATCCAAACGCGAGCTCTCCATCCATGAAGCTCTCGATGCCAAGATCAAACTAGGGACCCAACGGAGTAAGGTGCACGTTCCACCCAACCATGTGGTACCCGTAGGTCCACCCCCCATGCTAGGAGATAGTAATAAGGTTACCTAGACCTAACCTACTAACCCTAGACACTAGTACAAACAATCTATTGGTTACATTGCTTCCAGATTTTGACAATTGAATGAATTACTAATACAAGGTTAACTGTTACTTTAGGTGGAGTGTCATCACAATGATGCAAAGGTTACCCTGGAGTTTCTTCCTAGGTTCCGGCCCCCAATCCTTGGGTTACCCTGGTAACCTCTTACGAAACTCGGCCCCTATTGCATACTATTGTGGAATCGAATGTCTTTTAAAGGAACAAGACACCGATTTTCCATTCCAGGCCTTCTCATCTTATACTCATGACTATAGTAGCTCAAGAGTCATAAGAGAAGCATGCACATCTTGTTAAGAGTTTTATATCTAACTACTATGTCTTTTAATTATCACTGACTTAGTTAAATATTTGTAAGTTACCCTGACACCACTTTGTGTGTCGGCCCTTACAAATAGCCACTCCCCTAAACATAACAAGAGTTTCTAAGTTTTCATGACAAGGGTTTACCAAGTGCACAAATTACATCTCACAATAACAAATAAATCATAACAATATCAAACACCATGTTTAACTCTTGCACAACCCAAGTCAATTTAAGAAATACATTTGAACAAATAAACACCCTTCTTACACAATTCGTTCTGGAAGACTTACACAACAAAAACTTTCCCAATTTGCCCCAAAAGAAAACACGTACAAAAGCAAATCAAGAAAGATAGACACCTACTATTTGGATCTGCTAAATCCAATCATTCGTTAAATTGAGAAATTAACCTTCTAAGACTTAATCCATTTTCCATGCATTACAAATATCAAATCTACAATTTGCCCAATTTCATATCTTTAAATTTTATAACTTCAAAATAACAGTTTATTCTTAAAATAAATATCTAAATCATTCAAATATCTAAATCTAGATATTTTATAATTTAATTCTTCTAAACTATCATTTTAACATATTAATATTTTAATTTAATATAAATATATATATACATATATGTATATATATATGTATACACATATATACATACATATACATATACATAAAATATATTAAATATTTATAAATTTTGAAATTCATAATATATATATGAATCGAATTAAATAAATAACATACAACAAATTCGGATTTTATCAAAATATATATAAAATCGAATATAAAAATGTTTAAAGAAATTCGCATTTAATATTTTGAAAAGTGTTTAAACCCTAAAGAAAATGGCCGCAGCCATACACGGCTCCCACAGGGGAGTGGGCGCAGCCATAGCCAGGGCTGCGCCCAGCAGCCACTGGCTGCTGTGCGCAGCCTTGGTGGCTGCGTCCACTGCAAAGGCGAATGGGGAGGGTTTCAACCCTCCCCTCACTGTATATATTTTTTAAATTTTTTTTTTTTTAATTTCTTTAAAAACAAATCCCCTGCGGATTCCGCTGCTTGGCATAAATCAATTTCGATTTAAAAAAAAAAAATTAAACATGCGCCTGGACGGTGATTTTAGAAAATAACAATTTCAAAATTAATTTCATTACTATATACATATAAATATATATATATATATATATATATCATCAAGATATGGTAAATACAGATAGTATGTTTTCTGGTAAAATTTTCTACAGAAAAATTGAGAAAAATAACATTGCACAAAATTATTTTCATCTCTTTTTTTTTTATTCCAATAGGTTTTCAATAAACAAATACACAAAACTCTTTTCCCCGATTTCTCTTTTCTAAAAATTATCACAGAGGTTTTAACATATGGCAGAAAGAATTTCTTTTCTATCACAGCTAAAATTCTTCACAGATCCTTTCCCCTGTTTGAATAAAACTTTACCAGATTCTCAAAAAGAAAATAGGAATTACAAAGCATATTATTTCTCTATCTTTTAAGGAAAGAACATTCATAACAAGAAAAATACCTGTACTAAGATAACTGCCTGTAGGAAGATTCCTTTTGCCTGTAGCGTACAAATCCCAAAACCTTCTTCCAAAAGAAATTCTTCAATCCAAGAGAGCTTAACCAACCACCAAGATCCTCCAAGGGATCTTCCACAAATATACAACCCCAGAGGAAATAACAAATCCTCTTAGAAAATAAATTTTACACAGCAAGAGTTTTTTTTTGCAAAAAGCTTTGATAATTTCCCCGTGAGGAAATTGAACAACCTCTGTCTATTTCCCGAGATCCAAAATATCCTCTCCGTAACAAATTTTCAACAACCCCAATGCAATTATTACACTCACACACATGTCGAGAAGTGGTTGCAAAATATCTTCCCACCACTTCTCGGCAAACTTCCATTTTCAATTTGCATGCAAATATTTATTTAATTTACATTTTAAAACTAAATTTCAATTCACATGCATTTATTTTTATTTCTAATTTTCAAATGCAATATAATTTACACACTTAATAATTTAATTTAATTAATTAATTTATTTAATTAAAATAGTTTAATCCTTTTAAGATCAACTATTTAACCAAATAAGCTAATTAATGAATTAAATTATCAAGCAAGTAAACTTCTACCACATTTAAACATTAATTAATAATCAATAATTTAAAACACAATATTCCGACATTAAAAATTAACCAAATTTACCTTTTCAAAACGATTTATCCAAACAGAAAATACAAGACAAACCTATGACTCAGAACTAAAACAGACAAAGTACTAAGACCAAGGTTAAAGACTAGACTAAGGTAAACCAGACTACTATCTCCCGATCAACGTATCCGTTGAGTCTTGACATGCTCAGACCTGAGTACCCAGGTGGAGTCTGTGTCATGTACCTGCAAATTCCTGCAACCAAGCAAATAACGTGCATATATATACATATATAAAACATTAAACATACACACCGTGCGGAGAAAATCACAGATATCGCAGGGCACTCGCAAGCGAGTGATGTGATTCCGTTCTCCACACCAATACACTTCACAGCAGACTGACGAAATAAATAGCTGTTAGTCCATCATAACATATACATAGCAATGATCAACTAAAAGTAAACATCTAAACTATATCAAATCATGTCTAAAATCAATAATCATTAAACAAAATATCATCATGTCACAGAATAATCCACTATCGCTCAAAACCAGCGATCAAAATATCCAACAAAGTATCATCATCAACAGTGTGAAAACATAGCAACATAAAACATAAGCACAAACGAAGGGGTACTACATCCTCCCCCCCTAGGATCAGGCTTGCTCCTGAAAGCCTGCGAACAGATAGGGATAAAGTTCCCTCATGCGTGTCGCATCCTCCCAGGTAGCTGAAGCCTCATGGCTAGGATCCCATTGGACCCTCACCTGATCAACGTCTCGACCCCTGAGACCGAGCGTCCGGTGCTGTAGAATGGCCACGGGCTCCAAAGCCAGCTGCCTGTCCTCTACCTGTAACACATTCCAATCAAGTACATGAGATATGTCGGGATGATATGGTCTAAGTACAGATACATGAAAAACATCATGAATACGAGACAAATTGGGTGGTAAGGCGAGTCGATACGCCACGGGACCAATTCTCTCTAAGATCTCGAATGGTCCTACGAAACGAGGCGCGAGCTTAGAGCATTTTCCATAACGGATTGGACTCTTTCGCGGTTGCACTCGAAGAAACACTCTATCACCAATAGCGAACTGTCGATCGATCCTATGTGCATCAGCATACTTCTTTTGCCTATCCTGAGCTGCTATCAAATGCTCTCTAATACGGTCAACCTGTTGCTCCATATCACGAAGCATCTCAGGTCCAAGTAATACTCTGTCCTCTAGTCGATCCCAACTTAGTGGAGTTCGACAAGGACGACCGTATAATGCCTGAAATGGTGGCATACCTATGGAACTCTGATATCCGTTGTTGTAAACGAATTCTACTAAGTACATATAATCCTCCCAACGAGATTGTTGGTCCATTACGTACATCCTAAGCATATCCTCTAATATTTGGTTAACCCTTTTAGTTTGACCATCGGTTTGAGGATGATATGCTGAACTAAAGTTCAACTGTGTCCTAGAGCATGTTGTAACGAAGTCCATAAAGCTGAAGTAAATACAGGATCTCTATCCGATATAATCCTACGAGGGATCCCATGTAATCTAACGATGTCCTCCATGAATATCCTAGCTACAGATGAAGCATTATAAGATGAACGTACTGGTGAAAAGTGAGCTACTTTAGTCAAACGGTCAACAGTTACCATTATGGCATCATGTCGACGTGATGACGTAGGTAACCCTACAATAAAATCAACGGATATAATATCCCATTTCCATTCGGGAATGAGATGTGGCTGCAATAATCTAGCAGGATGATGATGCTCAGCTTTAACTCGCTGACATTCAAGGCATCTCGATACATAATCAGCAATATCACGTTTCATACCAGGCCAGAAATACAATTGCCGAAGATCAGCATGCATTTTCTTGACACCTGGATGAGCTGAATAAGGAGCTCGATGAGCTTCAGTCATGATTAATGTACGAAGACTCTCAACATGTGGTACATAAATACGACCTAAATGTTGTAATATACCATCCAATTCTAAGACATACCCTGCAAATCGACCTTCTAAAGGTCTACCGGATTCAATTTCTGACTTCACTTCTTGATATAATCCATCAGTAGGAAGTACGACTACTATTTGACCTCTCAAATCTACTTCAAGAGTAGTAGCAGAGATCTCATGTCAACGTCGGCTAAGAGCGTCAGCCACTACGTTCTCTTTGCCTTGAACATATTTTACTTCAAAATCATACTCACACAAGAACTCCATCCACCGTCGTTGCCTAGCATTCAAGTTAGGTTGCGTAAAGATGTACTGCAAACTACGGTGATCCGTATGAAGTTCAAAACGATGACCTAATAGAAAATGCCTCCATCGAACTAAAGCATGCACAACTGCAGCTAGTTCTAGGTCATGAGTAGGATAGTTTAATTCGTGATATTTGAGTTTGCGAGACTCATAAGCAATCACACACCCATCTTGCATCAAGACTGCCCTCAAACCCTCTAAGGATGCATCCGTACACACTACGAAATCCTTAGTAGGATCAGGAACAATGAGTATAGGCGCATTAGTTAACTTTTCTTTAAGAGTCTAGAAAGCTAATTGACACTGCTCTGTCCAAACAAACTTCTTCCCTTTCTTTTGAAGAGAAGTAATAGGATAACCGATTCTAGAAAATCCCTCTACAAAATGCCTATAATAGCCAGCTAGACCCATAAAACTATGAACTTCACCTACATTAGTAGGCGCGGGCCAATCCACAATAGCTTGGATCTTTGAAGGATCCACATCAATACCTTTTCCAGATATTACATGTCCAAGGTATTTTATTTCAGGTTGAAAGAAGTCACACTTCTTCAGGTTTGCATATAATTGATTTTCCCTTAAACATTGCAATACCTGTCTCAAGTGTTCTTCATGTTCCTTCATGTTTCTCGAATAAATCAAAATATCATCGAGAAATACCAGGACAAAGCGATCCAGGTATGTACGAAATACACCATTCATTAAACTCATAAATACAGATGGTGCGTTCGTTAACCCAAATGGTACTACTGTGAATTCGTAGTTCCCATAACGAGTTCGAAAAGCAGTTTTATGAATGTCTGCTTCAGCTATACGCAATTGATGGTAACCGGACTTCAAATCGATTTTAGAGAACACATTAGCTCCCTTAATTTGATCAAAAAGATCATCGATTCTAGGCAAAGGATAACGATTCTTAATCGTAACCTTGTTCAATTGACGATAGTCAATACACAACCTAAGAGATCCGTCCTTCTTCTTTACGAAGATGACAGGTGCTCCCCAAGGGGAAACACTTGGATGAATGAAACCCTTTTCTAATAATTCCTCTAACTGAATACGAAGTTCCTCTAACTCCTGAGTTGTCATTCTATATGGAGCCCTAGATATGGGTTCAGCTCCAGGGACTAAGTCAACTCTAAAGTCAATATCCCTCTTCGGTGGCATTCCAGGAATGTCATCGGGAAACATGTCAGCGAATTCCCTAAGAATAGGATGATCATCTACAGATACCTCTTGACTCTCACCCTCTTCCAAATCAGTAACTGTTATTGCAAACAGTTGACATCCCTGACGAAGACATCTCTTTAATTGCATAGCAGATATCATCCGCAAAGAGATAGGTCTATGAATACCTACGATTTTCACTTTCGCACCTAAATCACTAATGCAACTAACTGTCTTAAGTCGACAGTCAATTATAGCATGATAAGATGCTAACCAATCCATACCTAATACTATATCATACGATCCTAAGGGTGTAACATATAAATCTACTAAGGAAGTTAACATACCAATTTTAAGTTCACAGCTATGTACTAAGTTTTCTACTGCTACTTTCAACCCTGAGGCAAATTCAACTTGCCACTTACCACCTTGCTTTACCACCACAAGACCACAATGGTCTACAATGGTTGGTGAAATAAAGGAGTCAGTGGCTCCAGAGTCAAAAAGTATAGAAACACTAACACCATGTAACTTACCTGAAGTTTCGACCACCGTATTCTGGTGATAGGCTTGGCGGTCATTAACCGCAGCATATACTGTATGTGCTCGTCCTGCATCTCCCACCGTAGGCTCTGAAGCTGTAGGTCAAGGCCCGTAACCAGTAGAACCTCTCATCGGACACTGCCTAGCTATGTGTCCATGCTACCCACATGAATAACAACATGTGCCTCTGCCGAATCCTCTGCCACCTGAAGGTGCATTGGACTGCTGAAAACTACCCCTACTGATGGTAGACTGAGCACTCTACGCAGGCTGATCCTGCCTATTGCGCTTGTTGCGCCACCAGTTGCGACCCTTTCCTGTTTGAGGACTATTCTGTTGTTGTGGTTGAGGGTTATTGTTCTTTTGAGGTGTTCTTTGTTGTTGTTGTTGCCCACCCTTTGTGGGTGTCTGTTGGTTCTTAGAAGAACCACCTGTTTGTGCCTGTCCACCCCGTGGACTAAATCCTGCTGCAGGAGCACTGCCAATCTGCACTCCTGTGTGCCCACCTAAAGCCATAATAAGGTTTTCCTCTACAATGCGAGCCTTCTCCACTGCGACTTCCATAGTCTTTGGCTCAAAGACTCAGACACCACCATTGATGCGGGCGTTTAAACCCCTGATAAAGTGTTGTACTAACATAGGCTCATCGTTGCCAATACCAACATATTGCTTGAGTTTGTAGAACCTACGTTCATATTGCTCTACAGAAAGAGCCATCTGACATAGATCATGGAACTCGTCAGCCCTACACTGCCTCCAATGTTCCGAAAGGAACCGTGCTTTGAACCTTTTGAGAAACATCTCCCAAGACACAGAACCAATATCCAAATGGAGCTTTTGCTCCTCTAGGCGCCACCAAGTAGAGGCGAATCCTCTCAAGTGCATAATAGCGCATTTGGCACAGGTATTGCTACTGTAAGGGTGCATGGCAAAGCATCTACCCAAATTCAGTAGCCAGGTCTCAGCCTCTAATCCTCCTCCTGAACCATCAAAGGTAGGAGGGCGTGCTCTCAGTAAATCCCTCATATGACCTGCAATGATAGCATTCTGATGTGCTATGTCCTCTACTCTCCTAGGGGATCTATCCCTCTCTCTGACAACCTCCTGCTCATCTGCCTGTCTAGGTCCAAGATGAGCTAGGACCTCCTCTAATAGTGGACGTATCTGAGAACCCTCTACTGCTGACTATACGGGATTCTGTCCCTCATCTCTCTAACCCATCTGCTCTGCCTGATCACTATGGTGAGGGCTAGGAGGGGGAGTAACCTGAGGGTTTGTCCCACGGCCTCCACCTCGACCTCTACCACGACCTCTTCCTCCTCGCCTAGGCATGTTCCTACACATAACAATTACGAGTCTTAGATACTATTCAACCAAGGTTATCAGTTGCGACACTACGTACTAGGTCAACCTAATGGGCTCGTGATTACCCAGAGCGTCCAGTGTTTGTAACCTTGGCTCTGATACCAATCTGTAATGCCCCGTCTTAATAACCTAAGAATGTTGCAAATGTGTTATAAAGGTATAATAATTTTTTTTTAAAAGTATTAATATTAAGTTAATTAGTTGCATACATTCATTAGGCTAAGCGACGTTACACTACTTTGAGTTTTCCATAAGTGACTTAAGTATTTCGCATTGCACATATTAATTCATAACATAAAACATTTTAAGATAAACATTGCATTTCTTTTGATTACCATTCATAATAACATAAAGTACAAACATGTTTTATTCATTGCATTTGATAGTTATACAATACTCATCCATCCGATGAGGTAGTTCAAATAATAGTTACATTTTACAAATGATCACCTCACAACATTGAGGGATGTTTTAACAATACAAATTTTATAATATACAATGTTGAAATAAACATAAGTATCCAAACGCGATCTCTCCATCCATGAAGCTCTCGATGCCAAGATCAAACTAGGGACCCAACAGAGTAAGGTGCACGTTCCACCCAACCATGTGGTACCCGTAGGTCCACCCCCCATGCTAGGAGATAGTAATAAGGTTACCTAGACCTAACCTACTAACCCTAGACACTAGTACAAACAATCTATTGGTTACATTGCTTCCAGATTTTGACAATTGAATGAATTACTAATACAAGGTTAACTATTACTTTAGGTGGAGTGTCATCACAACGATGCAAAGGTTACCCTGAAGTTTCTTCCTAGGTTCCGGCCCCCAATCCTTGGGTTACCCTGGTAACCTCTTACGAAACCCGGCCCCTATTGCATACTATTGTGGAATCGAATATCTTTTAAAGAAACAAGACACCGATTTTCCATTCCAGGCCTTCTCATCTTATACTCATGACTATAGTAGCTCAAGAGTCATAAGAGAGGCATGCACATCTTGTTAAGAGTTTTATATCTAACTACTATGTCTTTTAATTATCACTGACTTAGTTAACTATTTGTAAGTTACCCTGACACCACTTTGTGTGTCGGCCCTTACAAATAGCCACTCTCCTAAACATAACAAGGGTTTCTAAGTTTTCATGACAAGGGTTTACCAAGTGCACAAATTACATCTCACAATAACAAATAAATCATAACAGTATCAGACACCATGTTTAACTCTTGCACAACCCAAGTCAATTTAAGAAATACATTTGAACAAATAAACACCCTTCTTACACAATTCGTTCTGGAAGGCTTACACAACAAAAACTTTCCCAATTTGCCCCAAAAGAAAACACGTACAAAAGCAAATCAAGAAAGATAGACACCTACTATTTGGATCTGCTAAATCCAATCATTCGTTAAATTGAGAAATTAACCTTCTAAGACTTAATCCATTTTCCATGCATTACAAATATCAAATCTACAATTTGCCCAATTTCATATCTTTAAATTTTATAACTTCAAAATAACAGTTTATTCTTAAAATAAATATCTAAATCATTCAAATATCTAAATCTAGATATTTTATAATTTAATTCTTCTAAACTATCATTTTAACATATTAATATTTTAATTTAATATAAATATATATATACATATATGTATATATATATATATATACATATATATACATACATATACATATACATAAAATATATTAAATATTTATAAATTTCGAAATTCATAATATATATATATGAATCGAATTAAATAAATAACATATAACAAATTCGGATTTTATAAAAATATATATAAAATCGAATATAAAAATGTCTAAAAAAATTCCCATTTAATATTTTGAAAAGTGTTTAAACCCTAAAGAAAATGGCCGCAGCCATACGCGGCTCCCACAGGGGAGTGGGCGCGGCCATAGCCAGGGCTGCGCCCAGCAGCCACTGGCTGTTGTGCGCAGCCTTGGTGGCTGCGTCCACTGCAAAGGTGAATGGGGAGGGTTTCGACCCTCCCCTCACTGTATATATTTTTTTAAATTTTTTTTTTTTTAAATTTCTTTAAAAACAAATCCCCTACGGATTCCGCCACTTGGCATAAATCAATTTCGATTTTTTAAAAAAAAAATTAAACATGCGTCTGGACGGCGATTTTAGAAAATAACAATTTCAAAATTAATTTCATTAATATATACATATATATATATATATATATATATACTTATCATCAAGATATGGTAAATACAGACAGTATGTTTTCTGGTAAAATTTTCTACAGAAAAATTGAGAAAAATAATATTGCACAGAATTATTTTCTTCTTGTTTTTTTTATTCCAATAGGTTTTCAATAAACAAATACACAAAACTCTTTTCCCCAATTTCTCTTTTCTAAAAATTATCATAGAGGTTTTAACATATGGCAAAAAGAATTTCTTTTCTATCACAGCTAAAATTCTTCACAGATCCTTTCCCCTGTTTGAATAAAACTTTACCAGATTCTCAAAAAGAAAATAGGAATTACAAAGCATATTATTTCTCTATCTTTTAAGGAAAGAATATTCATAACAAGAAAAATACCTGTACTAAGATAATTGCCTGTAGGAAGATTCCTTTTGCCTGTAGCGTACAAATCCCAAAACCTTCTTCCAAAAGAAATTCTTCAATCCAAGAGAGCTTAACCAACCACCAAGATCCTCCAAGGGATCTTCCACAAATATACAACCCCAGAGGAAATAACAAATCCTCTTAGAAAATAAATTTTACACAGCAAGAGTTTTTTTTTTTGCAAAAAGCTTTGATAATTTCCCCGTGAGGAAATTGAACAACCTCTGTCTATTTCCCGAGATCCAAAATATCCTCTCCGTAACAAATTTTCAACAACCCCAATGCAATTATTACACTCACACACATGTCGAGAAGTGGTTGCAAAATATCTTCCCACCACTTCTCGGCAAACTTCCATTTTCAATTTGCATGCAAATATTTATTTAATTTACATTTTAAAACTAAATTTCAATTCACATGCATTTATTTTTATTTTAATTTATAATTTTCAAATGCAATATAATTTACACACTTAATAATTTAATTTAATTAATTTATTTATTTAATTAAAATAGTTTAATCCTTTTAAGATCAACTATTTAACCAAATAAGCTAATTAATGAATTAAATTATCAAGCAAGTAAACTTCTACCACATTTAAACATTAATTAATAATCAATAATTTAAAACACAATATTCCAACATTAAAAATTAACCAAATTTACCTTTTCAAAACGATTTATCCAAACAGAAAATACAAGACAAACCTATGACTCAGAACTAAAACAGACAAAGTACTAAGACCAGGGTTAAAGACTAGACTAGGGTAAACCAGACTACTATCTCCCGATCAACGTATCCGTTGAGTCTTGACACGCTCAGACCTGATTACCCAAGTGGAGTCCGTGTCATGTACCTGCAAATTCCTGCAACCAAGCAAATAATGTGCATACATATACATATATAAAACATTAAACAGACACACCGTGCGGAGAAAATCACAGATATCGTAGGGCACTCGCAAGCGAGTGATGCGATTCCGTTCTCCACACCAATACACTTCACAGCAGACTGACGAAATAAATAGCTGTTAGTCCATCATAACATATACATAGCAATGATCAACTAAAAGTAAACATCTAAACTATATCAAATCATGTCTAAAATCAGTAATCATTAAACAAAATATCATCATGTCACAGAATAATCCACTATCGCTCAAAACCAGCGATCAAAATATCCAACAAAGTATTATCATCAACAGTGTGAAAACATAGCAACAGAAAACATAAGCACAAACGGAGGGGTACTACATCAGCAGAAAGATGCAACAAATGAAATGTCAAAAGACAAGGTTTTGGGAAGGTATTTACTGATGAAATTGTTGGCTTACATAAGTTGAATGAAAAGGAACATGGCACAACCAGTAAGAAAAAACAAAAAGAAATGAACAGAAAAAGCAGTTCATCAAAAGAATCATCAAAGGAAAAATCTAGAGATTTGACAAGATCATCATACAAAGATTCAAGAAAAGACAAGCATAAACATGTAAAGGATTCATTGACATCTGAAGCATTTTGTGAAAGTATGAAAGCTCACAAAGAATTGAAGCAAGCACCTTATAAGGACTTCCAAAGGGATCATATTAAAGATGTTGAGTAGGAACAGAGTGGGAATAAAAAAGATTCTATTGATTTTTATCGAAAGGATAGTATAAAGGAAATAAAATTTGAATCCATGGAAAGACGATCTTCAAGGGCACCTGAAAGAGAAAAGGAGAGAGACTATAACTTAACAAAGGTACCTCATCAAAGAAGTTAGATCATGCTTCAACTAGTGAAGTACATGTTTCAAATGCTGTCGTTTCCCATTCTTTAGTGGGAGGCATGATGGGCACTGATCTAGGATTGGTACCTGTGGCTCCTTTGGGTATAGTGTGATGCCTGTGAAAAATGGCGGTTGCTTCCTACTAGGGTGGAAACTTCATCTTTTCCACAAAAGTGGCTTTTTCGTATGCTTGATTGGCTATACGTGTTTGTATTTTGAAATTATTAAACTGTCTTTTTGTGTTTTCTCTATTTTTCCGATGAGTGTAATAACCAATAATCAACAATGTGAATCTCATGCTTTGCATAAACATTTGTAAGTGAGTCTAGTTGTCTTGTATCTTATGGGTCTATAGTAATTTTAACTATTTTCATTCTATAGGCCTTTCATGAATCGGTGTGAGATCAGTGAAGATGAAACTACACAAGTAGTTCATGCTTCGAATGGACAACAACTAGCTCAGTGTCAGTTGGATGCAAGTAGAGGGTAATTTCAACCTCTAGGAGTTCCTGCTTCTGCACCTGTCCTTGATATTAAACAAGCTGAGCCAAGTCATGATATGGAAGCTCTTAAGTCCAGTAATATCTCTAGCAATGGTAAGAAAGGACAAGTCCAGAGAAGTATTGCCAGTGTCCCAGGCTCAACAAACCTTCCAAGTTCTCTTTCAAAAAGAGTAAACAAAGCTCAATAAAGAGTAAGAGCTTGAATGATGTAGTTCAACCATCTCTTGAACAAGTTCAGGGCAGCATAGGTCTGTTAAATAGATTCAAAGTTATGATGTTAATAAAATTTTCCCTAAAAAATATTCACCTATTCTATTATACTAATATTTTGCTTCACTTCATAATCTCGTCGCATTACCGCATTGGCCTGAAGATTTCTTACTTGCCTGTTTGCGGGGATACGGGGAAAAGCATATTGGATAACCGCAGTACTGCACTAGTTTTAGGGTTTCTGGCTTGGCACCTACGAGGATGCAGGAAAGCCATCTTGGTCACCTGGGTACTTCCATGCACCATCACAACCATTCTAGAGATAATATCGAAATTGATAGGAGATAGATTGCTAGTTCTAATAGAATTTAACGTCTGGAGTCTTGCGGGTCTTAGCATCGAAGCTGCATGTATTGAATTCTTCTCAACCTTAAGAGATAGGAAAAGTGAAAAGAAGAAGTTTGGATGAGGAAGAAAGCAAGAGGATGCCGAAGGTTTGAAAAAGGAAGTGGAGGGGGAAAAGGAGGAGGATAGCCTGAGTTGCGAGGAGAGATAGCAGGGGTAACCCAAACACTGGTACGTAATATACACTTTCTCCTCCTCTATCTACAAAGAGTGATTTTCAATATTTAGATAATGGATGCTATTAGGCATTTATTCCTTTTTGTCTAAACTGCAGTTTTGTCTCACCTTTGTCTATCCCGTTCATTTGCATGTTGTCTATCCCGTTCATTTGAATCTTTGGTGGCTTATTTATCTTTCCTTCTACTCTTCAAGTCCTATTAAAGACTCTTCTTAACCATGAATATTGCCTTCTTCTGGTAGTGTTGCGGATTAGGAAATAAGTTCACAATGGTTGCAAACTGCCATGTTTCCCTCCATTGCCAGTGCCATTTTGATCTCATGTTATTCTTGAAAATCAAACCCTTCTTGTATCTCGTGTAGGTAATGTTTTTAATTGCAAACGTTTCTATAGTTGAGTCCTTCCAAAAGTATGTTTCATCAACCTAAGATTGGTTGAATCTGAATCTATGGAATGTTCTTTTTATCATGAGAAGGGTAAGCCTATGAGGCCAATTCATAAGTCGTGTAGGAGATCTTTATATTTCCTATAATTAACCCCTGTATAAAACCATTGTATCTCGTGTAGGTAATGTTTTTAATTGCAAACGTTTCTATAGTTGACCCCTTCCAAAAGTATGTTTCATCAACCTAAGATTGGTTGAATCTGAATCTATGAAATGTTCTTTTTATCATGAGAAGGGTAAGCCTATGAGGCCAATTCATAAGTCGTGTAGGAGATCTTTATATTTCCTATAATTAACCCCTGTATAAAACCATATCCCAATATATTGATGGTTAGATTCTTGTGAAAACTACTCATTTTATTGCATTGTTTGATCGAGTTTCATGGAGGTCAATTAAAATTTGTGCATATCAACTATGTCCTTCACACCATTCTTAAGCATCCACTTATAAATATACAACCTTTATACCATGATTAGTAACCTTAGCTCTAGAAGTATGTGTGTAAAACGAACATATAAAGTGAACATTTATATGCCAACCATTAAATAAAGCTTTTATAACCATTCTCCCATCAACTTGAAGTAAGAAAGATGTTCTATTTCATAATAAAAATCTAGGCTGAAATGGGGAGATCACTTCATTCCAAAAATAAGTAATTAGCAACACAATCTTATCAAAGGTAACCCTCAATAGTAAGTGAGAATTCTCTTATGAGCTTATAAACATCAATGCTCCCCTTCCCAAAAGATTGTAAGTCACTTTTTGCAATTTTGTTCAATATCGACATAGTAATTGCTAATTCAATAATGAAAGAAGTTGTTGTGTAGGGGTTATTTTGGATAATTTATTTAATACATCTTTAAAATGTGCATATGCAAGTTTAGATAAGCCATCACGTGCTAGCTAAAGATAGCAATAATCCAAGTCCATTTTAAGGATGCCAAGAAGAATAGTTGCAATATTAAATTAATTTTTTTAATCATGCACAATACTAACAAAGGTTGTCGAGTGTGACTTTACACCTGCAAACTCTATTTGCTTAAAATTTTATAAATTATATTCAACAAATCCATTTTTGTGAAAATTTATATAACTTTGTGAACATCCATGAGACATCATCTTTTTGAAGTATTTTCCAACAGCGGGTGATTTTAGTTGTACTTTAATATTTACAGGAATTTCTATTAGGGGGTAGTTGAAATTTTTGACATATGATAACAGTTTCATTTTTATTCATCTATGTATCCTCTTTTCTATTTCAAGTGCCATTTTGGCACAACTGAAGTAGGCTAGAAGAAAACTTGTAGTATTACTCAAATTGATATTTGCACATTCTACCATCATAGCATTTAGACATGGTAACTATTTTAGTCAATAGGAATTAGTGAACCATTCCTTGTCAAATTAGGAGCTCAAGGTTATCAACATTCCTCAATATCAAATCAATGATACAAAGACAACTTTCGCTTTGTTGCCTTTCGTTATCTTATTCAAAGATCTCTATGTTTTTTGAATCCTATTTTGTGGTGTCATTTTCAATGAAGCATTCTATTGTTTGTTGTAGTTCCATGATTACTTCCAATGAACCACTTTAATGATTGTGAGATTTCTCTCCTTGTTTGTGCTACTTGGTACTGATGAGAAGTATTTGTCACTTATTCTTAACAAACTAATTATTGCTCTTGATGAGAAGCATTTGTCACTTATTCATATTTTTTTCATTGCTTTATATGGTGAATGGAAAATAGAAGTTATATCTTGGGGATATGGTTGAGAAATTCACTGGTACTGAAAACTATTTCAGGCCTATGTTGAACACTCTGTTTAAGGCATTTGTTGACAGGGCTACAAATTTTTAATTGATTTATCTTTTTGCTATGTTTGTACTTACTTTTGTAAACTTGCAATATATATAATGCACTTTTATTCTTTCTAAATTGAGACTAATAGTAATTTTTTTGGTTGTATTGAGGCACAACTTCATTCATGGCAGAAAAGAAAGCACTTTGTTGCTCATATCAAATGGCACGTTGCATATAAAGGGGGAAAGATTCTAGGGTTATTGTTGGCTACATTGAAGGAGAGAGCTTCATATATGGGACACGATCAACACTCTCCTTCTTAGATTCTACGCATTATAGCTTGCTTCAGGAAGATTGCCCACATTGCAGAAGTTTTAAGAGATGAAAGGAGCATGTGCTCGCATTGAAGGGCTCCAAGCATGCATTTCCGTCAATGTCTCATCCCTCGTTGTCCCAACAAGAAGACATCTTGGGCATGTAAAATAGGTTTCCCTATTTTTAAGCATGAGAACTTAGTCAATTTTAGTTCCTATATGCTCTCCTATACTTGGGATGAGACATAGGACCCTTAGGCTTCATTTTTCAAGTAGTTCTTTCATGTTTTGGAGTTGTATAAGCAAAAAATAGAGCATTGTAACTCATTTTTCTTAGTCACAACATTGAGAAATACACTTTGTAGCACATTTTTCAAAGCAAAGACACATATTGAAGTCTTGTATCTATTGTAAGAACACCTTTTCTCAATAAAATTTCAATATTTTTCCTTCTTAATAGTTGTTTCATTATGTGCAAATGAGTGATTGATTATGTTTTTCTATGTTTTATGTTTAAACCTCAAAAGCATTGTCTCATTTCTAACACTTTTAGGCATAAATCAATGAACAAAAATAATTATATAAACTACCAATTGACTAAATATACTACCAATTGATAGAAATCGGTGAATAAATATACTACCAATTGACAAAAATCAGTAAATAAATATGAAAAAATATATGACTAAATCAATGACTAAAAATATACTACCAAATTGATCAATCAAAACAACCAATAAATGACTAAAAATGGTTTAGTCATAAATTTGGTCGCATTATAAATGACCAACAATAAACTACTAATGGTCACGTGACCAAGTTCAGTGAATAAATATGACTAAATTAACGACTAAATATACTACCTAATTGATTAATCAAACCAACCAAATAAATGACTAAAAATGGTTTAGTCATAAATTTGGTCGCGTTATAAATGGCTCTAGGAAAATTCACTGCCAGCAATTCGTCGACGGAAAATTCATCGCCAACAATTCATCACAGGAAAATTCAATGCCATGAAAAATTCACTGCAAGTAAAATTCACCACCAGCAATTCACCGCTAGGAAAATTAACCGCATAATATTTTTTAATATATATTTCAAAAATATTAAAGCGATTAATTTTCTATGGCGGTGAATTGTTGGTGGTGAATTTTACTTGCGGTGAATTTGTCATGGTGGTGAAATTTCCCGCGGTGAATTGTTGGTGGTGAGTTTTCTGTCGGTGAATTGCTAGCGGTGAATTTGTCGTATGTCGTTATAAATGACCAAAAATAAACTACTATTGGTCATGTGACCAAGTTGAATCATTTATATGCAATTTTTAGTAGTTTTTTAGTCATTTATTGTTGTTTTTCTACTAGTGAATCCTTTCTCCTTTTCCGACATTCTGGGTGGAAACCATGCTCTCTGTGTTAGGTGTTTCATTTGTTGCTGCCATTATTTTTGCATATCTTGCATTCTTTTCTCCCTCCATCCCAATATTTTTTTCCATAACATCCAAGTCTGTGGTAGAGTCCATTGAATTGTTAACTTGTGAAGCTCCCATTTGTCTTGCCACAACTTTCAATCTCATAGCATGTTGTTTTGATTCCCCTTTCGCAATACTTCGCTCTGTATTAAATGTTGTAATAGCAATAAGAGAATCCACAGTGGGATTCATGTGTTGCACTACAGTAAAAAATATCGTTGAAAATGAAAATGGAAGTTAGGGTTTACTTGCTTGTTTCATCCTTTAACGATAGTAGCTTTCCACAATCCATAGTGATAATTGCTTGACGGTTTCTAGATTAGATTGTGAGAATATTTTTTGCATCAACGTTTCGGATCACACTCCTTGATCCATAAATTTGATCCAAAACGTTGATGCAAAAAAATTCACACAATTTATTCCACAAACCATCAAGCAATTATTTTGTTCTTGTTCACTTTCTTTGCTCACTTTTAAACCCTCCATTAATTAATTAACTTTAGGAGGATGTGGAAGAAATAATTAGTAACTATTTGATGAACAAAGAATGATAATTAGTAAATAAATTTGAGATGTCTACAATTTGAATTTTAAAATTTTGAAATTTAGATTCACAATTATAAAAATGACATGAATTGACTCTACATCTACAAATTTAATCTAAAATAATAAATAATAAATCTAAAAGACACAATCAACCTATAAAATGAATGATAATAAATTTAAAATAAAATAATATCATAAACTTCACTTTAACATAGACATGGATATACATTATTCTCATTTTCGTCCTTTGTGTTTGCCGATTAAGTTGTGAGTCTCAACTCTGTTTGTAACTTAGGAAATCAAAATGAAAAACAGTAAACAAAAACAACGATAAAGCCACGTGGTAAGAAGCACCGAGAAGCCTCTCCATGCGTCCAGCTCGACACCGCCACCAGACCTTTCTGGAACTTTCTTCCTTCAATTCTCTCGGTTCTTCTAAACTCTATAAGATGCAACCCTTCCGTGTGATCTTCAGCTCGTGGTTGAGTAGTGTAATCTGCGGAATTAACTTGTAGCTTTTCAGTATTTTTGGGTTATCTTCGAAAGGTAATTGAATCAGTCCTAACCAGGGTTTTTAGGGGTCCGTTGCTTGTTCATGCTAATGGATTTCTCATGTTTAAAGCCTATTTTAACAGTTTAATTGTACTTTACAGTTTGTGCAGATTTTTGGATTCTCTGAAAAGATCGTTCACCATGTCTAGCCTGTGTATGTCTGCAACTGCTTCCGCTTTTTCCTGTGTATCCTCCAGAAATGGAAGCATTCCTCCAAAGCCCTGTGCTGTGAGAGCCAATTTGCTTCCCTGTAACAAGATTTTGCGTGCAAAGGTAGGACTGAGCTTTCCGGCTAAGAGGAGACCTTTAAATCGTTCGCTGGTGAGGGTAGAGAGCAAAGACGGTGCCATAGATGTGCAAGATAAAGGCAAAGAAGTTGAGAAAAAATCAAATTCTGCGGGCAAGACAACAGAAATTTCGTCTTTCGGTAAATGCTTAATCAGATTTACTGTGGATTATGATATTTGTTTCTTCAAATTTGAATTTTTTCAACTGGTTTCTTCTTTAATTGACCTAATGAACAGCAATAATATAAAAAATTCAAATTTCATATTTGTGTTTGGGGATGTTTTGTTTTGCAGGTCTTATGGATCCATTGTCTCCCGTGAGAACAATGAGGCAGATACTCGACACGATGGACCGACTGTTTGAGGGCTCGTTCATGTTCCCGTCCACAAAGCCTACGAGAGACAATCCGGTGGGGGTTCGAACCCCATGGGACATGGCGGAGGACGACACTGAGCTGAGAATGAGGTTCGATATGCCAGGATTGTCCAAGGAGGATGTGAAGGTATCCATCGAGGGCGATCTTCTGGTTATCAAAGCGGAGAAACAAAGCAAGGAGGAGGAGGACTCATGGTCTGCCAGAGGCTTCAGCTCCTACAATACCAGACTCATCTTGCCTGATAACTGTGAGACTGATAAGATTAAGGCGGAATTGAAAAATGGTGTACTAAATATTACAATTCCCAAGGCCAAGGTGGAATCCAAAGTTGTCGAGGTGAATGTGGAGTGAGTAAATGTACGAAAGAAGTTATAGATGAATGTAAAAAGTAAATCAAAGTGGGTGGTAGATAAAAAAATGTGTGAAAATAGGAGAGAAATTGCTCTGTAATTTTGCTTTTGGAAGTTTTTCAGGGTTTTGTAATGTCTCTTTCAACTTTTTATTTTATTTGGGTTGATATTTGTGCCCATTTTTATGGAAGTGGTGTTATACCCCTTAAGATACTCTCTAATTGGTTCTTCTAAAGTAATATAACTTTAGAAGAGGTGAATTGTAAGAAAAGTTAAGCAAATAGTTTAATTTTAACTTACTTTATTATTAAATTATTCTATTGATTTTTTTATTATTAAATTATTCTATTATCACATTCTAATTTTAAAGTAATATAACTTTAGAAGAGGTGAATTGTAAGAAAAGTTAAGCAAATAATTTAATTTTAACTTATTTTATTATTAAATTATTCTATTATCACATTCTAAGAGACTACTTATAATTTTATGCTATTGATTAATTTGAGGACATGGAAATGATCTTAAAATTTAATTATACTTTCTAAAAGACTAGTTAAAATTTTATTCTTTTATCTATTGATTAATTTGAGGACATGAAAATGATATTAAAAACAAATTTAATTTTTAATTGCTAATTATATCTATGTTTTTCGCTTTTCTAACTAATTATAATAAATAACTATTTTAATTTGTATATAAAAATATCATAAAATTTTGCTTTTCAACTAATTATAATGAACAACTATTTTAAATTGTAATTTTAAATACATAAAAAAATATCAATGTAAATAATGGGAGTATGGATTATTTTTTTTATTGATTCTTTGAATTCTCAAGGCATCTATTTTTAATTAATTTTTTAATTCCAATAGATGTTGCGAGAAGTTTATCTCGGTGTATTTATTAGCTCCCCAAATTTGCACCTTGTTTGCTAAGTCTTGATTGAATTTAACAAATTTGGACAAACATGGGACTGCTCTTAGGTTGTGGGTAACCTGTTTGAAAGCAGACCTCTGGATTATGGGTTGGCTTGATGCCTCCTAACTATTAAACTTTTGAGATAAGGGTAAAAATTTGCATAAAATAAATATAATGCCGGAAAGAAACTAAGGTGATACACCAAAACAACCTAGATCTGTTAATAGCCTTACACATTCAAATTAATATCTCAAAGCTAATTCACACAACTCCCTATCCAATGTAGTTCACATCAATAATTTATAAAGAGGTCTGTAACAATGTTTTCAAAAAGAAAAAAATAGATTTCACAATCAATAACACCACTAAACAACACAATTCATAACCTATAAACATACATTTTTTGTCAAATGGATGCATGAAACATGGGACAAGTTTGTAAGAAAAGATGATTTTTTACAAAATAGATTGATCAACCATTAACGACATACCATAAAACATGAAGAGAGAAGATAAAAATGCTCTAGTTTATTAATTCAAAGTGCTTACTGTATAATAAGTTTGTCTGAGTTACAATACATCTCCATGAAAATAACTCCAAGAAAGTAAGCTATCCTCCTGTTGGAAAATAAAGAACTCCCCAAATGATCAAAATCAACATACTTAAGCCAAAACCCTCAAAAACCCCCACACAAGTGTTTCTAGAAGATTTTGGTCGGATAGAATAGAAAAGACCCCAAAAGAACTTTCTAGAACTCTCTAAAATGCCCTCCATATGAAGGAAAAATAGGCCAAATCTATAGTTACCCTAAAAATGTGATAAAAAGTGTCTCCAACTGGCCTCCCTTTCATCAAAATTAGTCAAAATAGTATCTCACACTTCCCCCACTTCTGCAAGTCATCATTGGTCCTCTTACAATATTTGACCACATTCCCCATCATGCAATATGTGTTTTTTTGAAAACACATGGCTTTAAAAAGTATTAAAGATAATGACCTTGTTAAGTGATTCATAAAAAATCACTTAACAAGTCACTTTACAATTAAGCACAAATCAAAGGGCCCCACCATTAAAATGCATTACATTTGCATTTGAAACAACTAAAAGTGATTTTCAAATCACTTATATGATATTTCAAAATTTGAAAACAATTGCAACATATAATTTATCACATCATAAAGCCCTCAAAAGTTTCCAAGGCATTGACCACCAACTCACCATATTCTACATTTCACTCACACATGTCATACACATTGTTTTGCAAAGGCATTATAGCACTTGGCCAATATGGCCGACCTCCAAGTCCCTTGGAAAGCATATTCCAAGCTGCATTGCATTGGGAAAACATAAGGCATCACACAAGGGTCACATGGCATACTCCATTTTATTGCACACTTAGTATAAGTCAAAATAAGGGAAGAAATCCCTAAGGCATAAAATGCCTAAATGATAACATATGATGTAAAAAGAAGACTTAGCAAAGTTTAAAAAGTGGAAAAGTTTTTAAAGGCATAAAATGCTGAAGGGAGAACACATGTTTTGGCCCCATCACATTAATCATGTGTTTCATTTTTAAAAGCAAGGGATAAAAATCCCATTGAAATCCAAATGAGGTCAAACCATAAATGACAAAACACTGAAATGATGAAAAAACATCATCATTTGGTCGTCGAAGAATCTAGAGCAAAGCTCCACCGCCATGAGGGTTTGGAAAAAAAAAACATAGGAAAATGGTGTTGACTGGCTGATTCTGTCGATTTTTTACATTTTTTGGCATGAAATGACAGGTAAAAACATTTTTTTGGCACGAAATGACAGGTAAAAGCATTTTTTTGGCATAAATTTGCATTTCATCACACTTTTGAAGGCCTTTTTTTGGACTTACAGGCCATGGCCTGTAGCATTTCGATGAACTTTACTTCATTCTTTTGTTTCCTGTTGTTGCTCTTCCTATTGACAACCGCCATGAGAAGTTTGTATGAAGCTTAATAGGAATTTTTTAGTGGCAAAACCTGGACATTCGATGCTCGAGCTCAGGTAAGCTCCCAACTGACCTTGCATTCACTATTTTTCTCCTTGTATGAGCAAGAAGAGCTCGAATGGAAGCTTTAAAATGTCTCTCATTTTGTTTTCAACTCTTGTAATAGCATTTGGAAATACTTCATCATTGAAGTTTTGAATAGATTTAGTTCATTTTCTGTTGTTTCATGGAAATAATGGTTCACTGGTCGCAGCTATGAACAGGAACAAAGTGTCCTTATGTTCATTTCTCAAAATCCTCATGTATTCTTTTGATTTCCCTCTTTGTATTTCACAAATATAACAACCCAGATGGCTTTCTTGGAATGTAGAAATAGAAAAGAACCAACTGTGGGTTCGACCTCCATTATGCAAACTGGGTCTTCTTGTATTCATGATTTTTTGCTTCATTCTGCATTTTTGTGAAAAAAACCCCTGTTTGGGTTTCCTGTAGCATGCATTTTTGTTGAAACTGCAATTATTTGTAAAGAAACCAAGTGGGTTACAGGATTTTCTTACAGAGCTCAGATTTGTTGCAAAATACAGATGATTTTTGCAAGTTCATTTCATTTTCTTGTAGAAAATAGCAATGTTTCTCTATTTGTTGAAACCCCAAGTGGGTTTTTCATATTTGCAGGAAAAGGCCAATTTTCACCACGGCCTGTTAGAAACACATGAAATGGCTTTTCATTTTTGACTCCTGTAGAATGTTTTTTATACTGCCCTTTCTTTCTCAAATTTTATGATGAACCCAGATGGGTATGTTTTCAATTCGAAAACAACTTCAGATTTTGTTGCAAAAAATGAGAAAATATCATTGCACATTATGGGTACAAGCTCACAGTTCTTACATCTTTTCCATTCTTTCATGACACTACTCTTTTCACTAACTTGCACGACCATGGACTTGTCCTTGCAAGGCTTTTATGCACTCATCATTACATAATTTGAGCATCATATCATGAGATAAAAGCATCAAATATCATATGCTTTACCACTTTAGATTCTTGTTGTTGTGATGCCATGTTTTATTCTCCATAGTAATGATTTTCACTTAATATCCATAGCTTAAAATCTTTCAATGTGTTTCAGCAAGAAAATATTCATAGCAAAGTGTATTTGAAAGATGCAAAAAAAAAGAGGAAATGTATGACAGTTCCATACCTACACTGTTCTTGACATTCATGAAGTGGCTGCTTTCTTTTAGAAGGATTTCAATCATGTTGCTCTGTCTCTCATGGAATCTCCTCTTGATTGCTAGTGTCTCTTCTTACTATAGTGCTTGATATGTGCATTAAGAAACAACTTTCTCCTTTATCACCATTAGTTGCTTCTACTCGGTTACTCCTCATGACCTTAAGAAAGGCATAGTTGTTGTCTCTCATTGATGATAGCCTGTGGGGCACTCTTTTGCAAATAAAAAAAACTTGGTGATTGTTTCCATGCATTTCCCACATGTAGATGATGATTTTCTTGTACTTTATGCATACCACATCCCTTGCTTATTCCATCTACAAGTTGTCATCTTGTACTTCAATGATTGACAAAGGTTGAAGGTTGAAGTTTATTTTCCTTGAAATGAACAATACAGTGGAACTCATTTAATGATCATGAACTTTCTCACTTTTCCTTTAGACAAGACTGCCATACACTTACATTGCATATTGATGTGTTGTAGCATAAGGTCAACATGCATTGTTGTTGTTCTTATTCATGAGATCATTGCATTGTTGTCTCATTTACCCCCTTAGGACTGTCCCTGTAGCTTGTATGAGATCACATAGAGAGCACCTTGTTGGTACAATGTCACTGTCTTTTAATGATGTTTCAATAGCACTGTCTTTGATTTATATTTGCTCACCTATCACTTTATTGCTAAAAGCATGATTACTAATGCATATGTTGATCCCATGTTCTTATGGATTAAACTATTGCTCCAACCTTCATACAAGGTTATGATGCATAGACCATACATCCAATACAAACTAGCAATACTGACTTGTTGTCAACATCTCCTTAAAATGCACAATTTCCTTCTATCACTAAGAAGGACAAAGAGTCTTTCAAAACAAATCACATGTTTCCTCTTCTTGCATTAGAATGGTGACTAAATAGGCAAGTGTACAAATGGAAATCACCATTAATGTTCATTGAAAGTCCCTAGGCCTATCACCCATGTTCCACTGCTATAGGAGCACTGTGAAGACTTGATACTCTTTTTCCTACATGATGTTGTTGCTCCACAATTGTTGCCTTAGTATCATACTTTCTTTATTGTTGCATCCCATTGTTTATGCATTGAATGGTGACTAAACTACTCATTAATTGGTGACTTACCTTGAAGCATAGCTATGTCTGCCAATGCACATGACTACCCCATTTGAAGTAATGGTTGCTACTATTTTGATTGAATCTAGGACTGCTCCTTACTTATGCGTTGAACTTTCTATGAATGGAATGTATTTCATGTCCTCTGATGATCATGCTTATTCCTTTCTTTGTAATATTCTTACAGGCATCATTTCCAGAGGAAACCATTTGGCAACTTGCTCAATCATTCTTTGTAATATGCTTAGAGAATAGCAAACCTTTGTCCCTTGTGTTATGGCATAGCAATTGTATCTTGATCACATCATATGAGGGTTCTATTGTTGTCATGACTTCTTGTAATGACATATTCATGATAGGCATATATCTATGTCAACTAGAGTTGATGTTTCTTGAATGTCTTTTCCTTTTCTGGCTTTCCATAAACCATCATGCATTGAATGTCATATGGCAACTTGTTTGTCTAATGTTTGATTGAGAAGGCCTTGAATTCAGCCTTGTGCAACTTCATATTCTATTTTTTGTTGCTTTCCAATTTGACATGCTTGGAATGCTTTCAAGCTTATCATGTTCTCAATCTAAAGGAAAAAATATAAATTTCATTCATCTAACTTATGAGGGTAGAAAATTAGATGACCATGTTTATTTGTCATGAAAACACTTATGCTCTATTTTGAATACTTCCCCATGCTTGTCAACCTTGTAAGTTCCTTCAAAGGTGTTGTCCTTGTACTTGTATCATGACCTTGATTCAACCATTGCTCTTGCTTTTGTTATGTGTATTAAATACACACAGTCTCCTCATTCTAACTTTAATGGGCAGCCACCTGTCACATATGTGGGTGACCTAACAACTCACCTTCCTATGTGATGTGTGACTGCCCCATAGGGCTACAGTGAGAGGGGCTTGAAAACAACTTGAAATGCTTCCTCATTGTTTAGAAGATGCATAATTGAACTTGATGCATCTATGAAGTCACTTCCTTTATAAACAAACCATGGATTTTCTTAAGAAGATTGAAGGACATATCAACACAATATGTTGCATCTTTTGAATCTGATAATGAAAGTTGATCAACTGGTGTGATTCCATATTGATTTAATGCATTGATAACAGATAAATCTTTGATCAAGTTTCTCAATTTTCTTTTCTTTCAAAGCATGCTGAGCTCTACCCTTGTGGGAAACACATTTACCCCACATGTTGTATTTGATCTGAATCAGAACAGTAACCAGACTTGTCCTAAATCTGCACATGAAGCAAACAGTCAGAAAATAAATGCATATGTTGGATGTGTTTGATGACCTCTTTGTTTTCCAAGACATCCAAGGTTTGCATGCTTATTTTATGCACTTATGGATTAGTTTATACATGCATAGGTAGGTGTGTATGTAAGGATTGAATCTTTCATTTCTTTTTCAGATGTAGGGGCTAGGAGCACTACAAAGCTAGGGAGGACACAAGTAGCTTGGGGTAGCAGCAAAGAGGAGTAGGGCAACCCGTAACTAGTCATTCTTAGGCAATGACTGGTTCCATTCTTATATGCACATTATTTCTTTCTTTTACTTATTCATGTATGAATTGCTTCATATGTTCATTGAATAAGAGAGTTAGTCCCTTGGCTTGTGAGTGACATGTACATTTCAAGATTATCAATAAAAGACTACATTTGTATATCCATGATTCTCTTTCTCATTTGCTATAATGCAACATTGAAATGAAAAAATGTAATCTACTTTATTTGACAATCACTCCTGCATGCATATTGAAACTAGTAGTTTTATGGTTTATCTTTAAATGTTTAAACAACATAAAAATAACAAACACTAGGTTACCTGATTTTAGCTGAAAGCTAAAAATCAGGTAACAGTATTTTTTTGAATGTAGGTTGTCATTGTGATAAAGGGTACTCCCCTTACAATCCAAAACTCACAAAAACAATAGATGATGAACAAAAAAATGCAAGAAGGAAAGCAAATATTTCTATTATAACTGAAATAAAAATGAAATTACAGCATTATATTTTCCATCACATGGGCTTTTTTATTACATAAATCTACAAATCTTCAAGTCAGAGCCACCATCTACACTACTCTAGCCTCCCCTCTATAGTCCCCTTTCACATATTTTATTTGGAAGGTGTAACTGCCTTAGAATCTTCTAGAAACTATAACTTCCTTAAGAAGATATTTTGAAATTTTATTGATTTTGGTAGTACTTCATGGGGTCATAACTTTTGATTTGAACGTCAGATTTTCTAATATAATACCTTTTCAGAAAGCTCTCGTTTTCCAAAAATTTGTTGGCCCATCCAGAGCCTCTAAGTGCATCAAAATTGACTTCGAAGATTATACTAGGATTTTCAAAAATTGAAATTTTAATCTCTCTCAAATGACAAATGGTATTGAAGTGATTTCTACATCGTTGGCTTCAATTTACTATTCTGGAGGCCTGTGTAATATTTTGTATCCAATCGTGCATAAATGCAAACTTACTAAAATACTAACTCTGCCAAAATTAGCCATTATTGAAAAGAAAAAACTTTTTTTTGGGTGATCTAGATGCTCCTGCATCACATTGATGCCAAAGGATTGTTAAAGGCTATTGTCAGTTGTTGTCAAAGGGTTTCAAGGCTATCAAATGTGAAGGTTGTCAAAGATGAAAGAGATTGTAGGAGTACGTGAATTGTCGTTATATTTTTGTTGACTTAAAGTGCTATGTATCTGGAAGTAATAATCATGAAGAAGTTATCTTATCAATCAAATCCTATATCAAGTAACATACATTAAGTTTTTGTTGATATTTCCTTCAAATAGTTGTTGTGTTTATTATACCATGATGGGTATGTAGTCAATATGAGTGTGGTGGTTTGTAAGTCTATGCAAAGATATCTTTTAGGCAGAGAGATTTCTTAATATATGGTAGGTATTTCGTCTAGAAATGTAGTATTGTTTTGCGGTTTGAAAGGAGAGTATTCCTACACCAATTTTATCATGTTACTAAGTTTTCAAAGGATATGTTTAGCATGCAATAATTTTGATGTGTCAGAAGGTTCTTTATTTCTGTTTGAAGTTCAAGGCATGTGTGGTAATGGCTAGTAGTGTGCAAAATTTAAATCTTGCATGTGGAGTGAGGATAGGACTTACTTAAGGTTCCTATGGTGGCACACGACATCAAGTTCTTTTGATGGCAAGAAATTTGTGTTTGGACTATTGTATTACACATTTCATGTAAATTGAATTTAGGTTCACCTTATGTCATCCTGGCTATTTGCAGATCTCTGGCTGACATGGAAGAGAGTTAATGTAATGTCATGTATATATTTTAAATGTTTAGATGCATTATGAGTGTATGGGTTGGGTGATTTATCATTTTTATTCCAGCAATGATCGAGTAAAGTGATTTTGAGTATAAAAGTATGAAAAAAAGAGGGAGTACCAGTATCTGAAGATCATTCTCAGTGTGGAAGAGTATCAACTATGACTTTGGTACATATCAGAGTTATATTTCAAATCCACCAGTTTTATCTCTGTATTTGGTAGGTCTTGTGTTCTACTTGTTGTATTGTTCCAATAGGGATTGGTATCTCTTTTTGGTGGGGATTGTTGTGTCCAGTAGGTTGGTGCCTACATATTCAATAGGGGATTGGTGCCTCTAGTAAGTTGGTGCCTACTTCATATTGTAATCTCACTTATTATACTTCTACATTGTGAGGTTGGATTTGGGCATTAGATCCAAGTATCTATTATCACTGTGGTTTGTCCCATCTTGGGTTTCCACTTATATCTGGTGTTATCTTGTGTTGTGTTATGGTTAAATTTTTAAGTGATTATGTGCTCTAAATGTTGGAAAACTATATAACAGTTGTAAAATTTTAGGTTGCATGATCCGGTAAGTAGTGTTGAAGTTGATAATTTTCAATTAAGTAGATCTATTGATTCACCCCCCTCTTAGTAGATTGTGTTCCCTTCAATTGGTATTAGAGATAAGTTCCTTTGTATAAGTTTAACAACTTAAGGTAGATCTGAGATGGCACAAGAAGGAGTCTCTAGAAATAAAGCACCAATTTTTGATGGATCAATTTTTTTCTTTTTGGAAAACTAGGATAGAGTCTCATTTGATGGCCTTAGGAATGAATGTCTAGATGTTAGTTGTAGAAGGATATGAAACTCATGAAAACCCTCCTAGGGATCAGGCCGAAAAGAGGGCTTGTGAACTCAATGATAGGGAAGAGAATTTTATTTTATGTGGATTGACTAATTTTGAATTTGTGAAAGTAATGCAATGCAAAATATATATATATGGGATAAATTGACGACAATCTATGAAGGTGATGAAAAAGTTAAAGAGGAAAAGATGAAAACTTATAGAGCTTAGTTTGAAGGTTTGAAGATGAGAGAAGATGAGAACATTACTACATTCATACTCTGATTTAATGAAGTTGTCAATCATATCCAAGGTCTTGGTGAGAGTTTGGAAGAGGATATTTTTGTAAAGAAGGTACTCAGATCTTTCCCCAAAAGGTTTGATCCAAAAATCTTTTATATTGAAGAAGCTAAGGATCTTAACGTTTTAAAATTGATTGAACTGCATGGAACTTTAACTACGTTTGAGGTGATATTTGAAAATGAAGATTCTATAAGGAAAGATGTTGCTTTCAAAGTATCTAGGAAGCAAATTGATGGAGATTTTGATATTAGATCAGATCTAGAAGAAGAAAATTTTGTTAGAAAGCTACAAAGAGGTTTCAGTAAGGACAAAGAAAAATTACCGTTCAAATGTTTTTGATAAAAGGATAAACAGGTTTTGAATGGACCCAAAACCATTTACAACAGGTTTTGAATGGACCCAAAACCATCAGGTTTTGAAGGGACCCAAAACCCAAGCAAGGATGGCCAAGCTGCCTAAAGAGAAGTCAAAAAATCCCCGTAGCAAAACAAAGACAAACCAACTACCCAACACAACACCAAGATTTTACATGGATCTTGAACCCATTGGTTTTGACGGGACCAACAACCCAATACAACCAGGTTTTGGCAGGGACCTTAAACCGAAGAGAGAAGCCTGCAACAAACCAGGCCATAACATACCAATCACTCAAGAAGATTAGTCTTTCTATTCCACTGGCAGATACTTCTAAGTCATAGATATGTAGAAGTAGAGTCTCGCATGTAGACAAAACCTTGCCTAACAACATGCCCTCTCCACCTCTATAGGAGAGGTCATTACAAGAACCCGAGGCACCAAATGTGTTCCTTAAAAACCAGTTGCTCTCTCCACCTCTATTGGAGAAAAAACCTAGGTCGTCCAACCAACCACAGCCCCAACACCCCTGCAAACCACCATTCCACCTCAATAGAAATGGGAATCCCCTCAATGGGAAAAGCAAGAGGAGACCTTCATCCACAAAATACACCTCAACCTGAGAGGGAGAGGACTCCACCTCCAAAGGAGAGGTCTTCACCTCAAAATAAGACCTAGTATTTAGAGAGAAGGAGGAGATTGGAGTGAGAAGGAGGACCAAAGCAAGCAACCGCAACAACAACATCTGGGTCTTCAAAATAATCTTTGAAAACCACCCAGCCCTCCAGACCTTCATCATTGAATAAAACTGATACAACACCATATACATACCCACCGAAGGGTCCATCCAAAACACCAGCCCCCAAACACCATCAAGGAACAACAAGGCACATGGGGGACATACCCTGGACAAGGGATTAAGAAAAAAACCTACTCTCATCAAGAAAGACTCTTGATAACACCAATGCAAGCCCACACAAAATCCAACAAAGCACAGGGAAGAAAACAACCAAATGGGCCAAATGGGCCAACAACCCAAAATAGTCTCCAAACCAAGATAAAATGCAATGAAATCCACCTGCCATTTGGAAACCACAGTTGTGCCGATAAAATTCCCAAGAAAGAGCCACCAAACAAAGAATGTGCAGAAGCAAAGAACTCCCCAAAAGAAGTGGGAAGAAAAAAGGGCCAACAAATAAAGCCCCCAAGCCATCCTACTACTCCGAGCAGAACCAAAAATGAGCCCCTTCTTCCACCTAGAAATTCCAAGGAAGCGCCAGCAACCCCACACTCCCTGCTAAAAGGAAACCACAACCGTGCTGGAAAAACTAGGGAGCCCCCAAACAGAGAATGTACAGAAGCAACACACACCCCAAAAGAAGTGAGAAGAAGAGAGAGCCAACAAATAAAGCCCCCAAGCCATCCTACTACACCGAGAAGAACCAGAGATAAGCCCCTTCTTCAACCCAGAAACTTCAAGGAAGCCCATGCAACCCCACACTCCCTATAGGGAGCAACAAAGCCAACCAACACCAGAAAACACAAAGAGCAACAAATTTTCCCACCAACACCTAGCCACAACATCACCAACAGCAGCATAACCCCAACCATTATTCTTCCAAAGGGATAGAGAAGAAGCTGAGACAATCATAGAAGCCCTCAGATAGCCAAATGATGAGTTCTCCTAGTCAGGGTAGAAATAGCTTCCACACATCCCTGCAGAAAAAAAATCTCACAACAAAACCCCCTAATAGGAAAATGGAGCCATAAAGGAATAAGGGTGAAAGTGAAAGAACGGGACAAACCCTCACGGGTTTAGAAGCCTCCAATAGACAACTTAGCTCCACCAAGGCCCACGAGCCAGGAAACGATAGAGAACTGAAAGCTCCATCGAACCCTGCAAGCCATAAATCGACAGAACACGGAAGCCTCCAACCAACAAAAAAGGGGGGGAACAGTTGAAAGAAAATCATTTGCAATTTCATTGACCAGGAAAAACCCGAAGCCACCCCTCGCAAAGACTCTAAAGCCCCATCGAACGGCTCCATACCCCATGCTCCCAACCACCACCAATAGATCCCATCTAACCCCCGCGAGCTTTGTCGCTACCAACATCTCCTGACCAACCCAAAACAGAGCCCAAGAGCCTTCACCATCCTCCGGGTCTCTGTCATATTCTTTTGATTCCTCCCCTCCAACAGCAGAGTTCAAAATCCCACTGGGCACACCAACTCCTGCTCTCCCTTTCGCCTTTGCCTTCGCCTTCGACATTAGGTTTCTATCATTCAAATTAGAGGTATGCATACCTTTCAAATATTTCAATTGTGGTGAAATAGGACATTTTATGGTTAAGTTTCCTCATAAGAATTACAACAATGTTGAGCAAAAGAATGGAAAGAAGTCATTTTAGAGAAGTTTTAAAGGTCAGTGGAAACATAAAAGTTTCTACACTAATGAGGAAGAAGACTACTCCATTGAAGAAGAAGATGAAGATGTACCCATAGATGAAAGAAAAGGTTGTGTTAATGGATTTTGAGACTGCTGATGGAGATGCTAAAATAGATTTCAAAAATAATGTAGAAGACGTTGATCTTATGGAATAATTTATGTGTTTTGGAAATGAAATCAAAAGATAGAAGAACAAAATTGTTGAAGAAGTGAGAGCTAAAGAAAGGGTGTCTAAGGAATTAAAGAATGCAAAAATGATGATTGTTGAGTTGAAGACCCAGACTAAAGAAGCAAAAAGAGTTGAAGAGTTTCTGACAAAAAAGTTGCTATCAAGAGATAAAGAATATGAAAAGTTGGAAGAAAAAATTGTGATAGTAAGAAAAGAGCTTAAGAAAGTGAACCAACAGCTACAAATGAAGTTTGGTAAAAGTATTGAAAACCTAGATCAAATATTGGGAATTCAAAGAGCTCAACATGTTAAAAATAAGAATAGGTTTTGATGATCAAAAGAAGAAGGTGATAGTATAGTATGAGAAGACTACAAAGGCATTTTTGGAAGTGACAGGCTCTAGAGTTCAAGATTTTAAAGAACTATGGCAAGTGACAAAAGCATGAGATGCAATGATGGCTTTATTCAAGTGTAGAACAAAAGAAGATATGGAAGACAGGGATACAATATCAGGTCAAATTTATTTTCTTTGGTCATAAGGTTGTTGACTATAGAAAAGCTCCAGTAAGAAGAATAATTTTTTCAGAAATAATGCATTTACACCTCTATACAAATTTAATATCATTTATTTCAAATACAACAACTTTGGACACATTGCAAGGAACCGTAGAAGAAATTTTGTGAGTCCTCCCTTGCTGAAATGTTGGAGAAAAGAATCAAAGAGTAGAAGTCTTGAATTGGGAAAGGTTTGGAAGAAGGTTCCTAAAGAGACGAATCTTGAAAAATCAATGATTGCTCAAACTGCACTACATGCTCAAAAGGAAAAAAAAACCTATGGATTATTGACAGTGGTTTCTCTAGCCATATGATTGGAAATAAGAGTAATTTCATGAATTTCAAGAAATTTGAAGGTGGTTCAATGACCCTTGGAAACACTTCAATTACCAAAATCTCTGGTAAGGGTACTTTAAGTCTTGATGGTGGTAAAACAAAGACACGTGATGTTTTGTATGTTGAAGATAAAAGCATAATTTGTTAAGTGTTAGTCAGATGTGTGACAAAGGCTACAATATATCTTTTAGTGTTGAAGGTTGTGAAATCCGAGAATCAAGTACTGGTGAATTGATTACATAAGGAAGTAGGATAGACAACAACATTTATCATCTCAATGAGTTGAATGGAAAAATTTGTCTCATTGCATGGAAACACAAAAGTTTTGGCACAAAAGGTTAGGGCATACGAATTTTGATGATATTATAAAGATTAGTTCAAAAGAACTAGTTTGGGATATGCCAAAGATTAAGAAGCCTCAATCAATTAGTTGCAAGCCATGTCATGAGGGGAAGTAGACAAGAAGTAAATATCCCGCTAAAGAGTATTCCACATCAAAACCACTAGATCGGGTTCATACAGATCTATGTAGACCAATGAAGACTAAGAGTCCACAAGGAGATAGGTATTTTATGATACTCAATTACACTAGGATGACTTGGATAACATATCTGAAAGAAAATTCAAAAGAATTTGAGAAGTTCAAGGCATTCAAGGCATTGGTAGAAAATGAAACTAAGAGGACAATCAAGGTTTTGAGATTAGATAGAGGTGGAGAATTCACTGCTGAGAAGTATGAAAAATAATGTGAAGATCATGGGATCTAGAGGCAATTCTCAGCTCCTAGAACTCCACGACAAAATGGAGTTGCAGAAAGAAAGAATCAAACTAAACAAGAGATGACAAGAACTATGTTATGTAAATAAAATCTACTAGATATGTACTAGAGAGAAGTTACACCGACTATTGTATATATCCTGAACAAAGTTTAGATCAGGCACAAGATTGAAGACTCCATATGAGTTATGGAGAGGAAGACTGACATGAGTAAGACACCTCAAAATATTTGGAAGCAAGTACTACATCAAGAGAGATGAAGAAAATTTCGGTAAGTTTGATTCCAAATTAGATGAAGGTATTTTCCATAGTTATTCCTTAAGAAGTAAAGCTTACAAATGTTATAGCAAAAGATTGAAGAAGGTAGTTGAAAGTGAAAATGTGAGAGTTGCTGAGACTATTCAGTCTACTAGTAATCTAGAAGTAGAAGATGATGAAGAACCAATTCATAGCAGTATTGAAGATTTAGAAGAAGTTGCTACAAAAACTCCATCAAAGTATGTTTAGAGGAATCATTTTGAAGACTAGATCATAGGAGATCAAAGTAGTGGGGTTTAAATCTAGAAGAGCCTTGAGAAGGAAAATGAACAAGTACATTTTTCTTTACTATCAAAGATAGAACCTAAGTCATGCAAAGAAGCAAGCAAAGAAAATGGATGGATAGAAGCTATGGAGGAAGAATTGAATCAAATCATGAAGAATGAAACTTGGGAACTTTTCCCAAGACCTAAAGACAAGAATGTGACTAGAAGCAACTGGGTGTTTAGAAATAAGTTAAATAAAGAAGGTGAAGTGATTAAAAATAGGGTAAGAATTTTGTGTAAAGGGTATGCTTAGGTTGAAGGCATAAAATTTGAAAATACATTTACTTTTGTGGCTAGACTGGAGGCAGTCGATATTTTCTTAGCTCTTTCAGCATTCAAGAATTTCAATGTGTACCAGATGCATGCGAAATCAACATTCTTGAATGGATAGGTTGAAGAAGAGCTTTATATCGAACAAGCGGAAGGATTTCAATGTTCTAACAATATAGATTATGTTTATAGATTTAAGAAGGCTTTGTATGGACTCAAACAAGCTCCTAGAGCTTGGTATTCAAGCTTGGATGGATACGTGTAGCATCAAGGTTTTTGGAGAGGATGTGCAACTAGCAATCTACACATAAAAATAGAAGGAGAATTTTTTTTGATAGTTGTGGTTTATGTAGATAAAATCATATTTGGAGGAAGTAGTGAAGGAATGTGTAATAAATTTTAGAAGGTAATGTAGAATGAGTTTGAGATGTCTATGTTAGGAGAATTTTCTTTCTTTCTTGGGTTGCAGATTGTGCAATCAGACAAAGGAATTTTCATCTCACAACACAAGTACATACAACAAATGTTGAGTTAGTTCAAGATGGAAGACTACAAACCAGTTGCAACACCTATTGTTACCGGGTGTAAGTTAGGTAAAAATGGTGAATCTGCTTCGGCAGATCAGACTTTGTATAAGTTCATGATTGGTAGTTTGTTGTATATAATAGTATCTAGACCGGATATTATTCAAGTAGTTGGAATGGTTTCCAAATTTCAGGAAGCACCTAAAGAGACTTATGTTAAAGCAATGAAGGGGATATTCAGGTATTTGAAGGTTACTGAAGATTTTGGAATATGGTATCCAAAGAGATAATTTCAATTTGGTTGCATACATAGATGCAAATTGGGTAGGATGTATTGATGATCAGAAGAGCACAAGTGGAGGTGCATTTTTTCTTGGTAATAGTTTGGTGTCCTAGTTGAGTAAGAAGTAGGAATTAATTTCCCTATCTACAACAAAAGAAAAATATATTGTTGCAACATCATGCTGCACTCAAGTGCTTTGGATGAATTATAATTTGAAGTAAATGAAGATTGAGGTTGAAGATCCTATCACTATTCTTTGTGATAACACAAGTGCAATAAATATTTGAAAGAAACTGGTGATGCACTCAAGAACAAAACATATTGCAATCAAGTATCATTTTTTGAGGGAGAAGGTTGCTGAAAACAAAGTAAGATTGGAGTATCTTGATACAAAGGAGCAATTTGTAGATATATTCACAAAGCCACTTCCTAAGGAGAAATTTGAGTTTCTCCGATAGAAGTTGGGAGTTGTTTCTCCCTCCTCTTGAATCAAGAGGAAGAACGAGGTGAGGGGGAGCTTGGTCTCCCTACTGCAAGAAGGTTGGTGGTCTTGTGGAGTATTATACGAAGTAGTAAAGCATGGACTCATGATGAGTCCATATAGAGAATAGGTTTCTAGATGGTGTAGTGTACCAATAAATGTGGAAAAGGTTGTAAAAATGGTGCATCCTCACAGGGGGAGTAAGTGGATGTCAGCATAGGTATTGTTGATCCTTTTCCATTGATGTCAAAGGGGTAGAGTGTAAGCTCATAATGCTAAATTGAGGAGTAAGTGAACATAGAATGTTGAATTTTTCAAAAAGAATAATCTCAGAATGTCATATCTTTCACAGGGTGAGAAAATGCTACAACCAAGAAATCATTCTTCAAGATATTTTGTGTGCTTACTATACCATGCCGAGTATGTAGTCAGTATGAGTGTGGTGTTCTAGAATTTTGTGCAAGGATAACGTTTGGGTAGAGATATTTCTTAATATGGTAGACATTTCATGCAAAAATGTAGTATTGCTTTGCAGTTTGGAAGGAGAGTATGTCTACACTAGTTCTATCATGTTTGTGAGCTTTTGAAGGATATGTTCAATGTGCAAGAAGTTTGAAGTGTTAAAATGTTATCTATTCATGTATGAAGTTCAAGGAATGTACAGTAATGGCTAGTAGTGTGCACAATTTAAATATTGTGTGTGGATTTAGGATAGGACCTGCTTAAGGTTCATGTGGTGGCACACGACATCAAGTTCTTTTGGCGGAAAAAAAATTGTGTTTGGATCATTGTATTACACATTTCATTTTAATTGAATTTAGGCCCACCTTATGTCATCCTGGCTATTTCTAGATCAAACTATCCAACATGGAAGAGTGTTAATGTATTAATGTAATGTCATGTATATATTTCAAATGTTCAAATTCATTATGAATGTATGGGTTGCATGATTTATCATATGTACTAGCAGTGATTGAATAAGGTTATTTTGAGTACAAAACTAAGAAGAAAAGAGGGAGCGCAGTATTAGAAGATCACTCTTAGTGTGGAAGATTGTCAACTATGATTATGGTACATATCAGAGTTATATTTCATATCTTCCAACTTTATCTCTATATTTTGGTTGGACTGGTGTTCTAGTTGTTGTGTTGTTCTAGTAGGGATTGGTATCTCTTTACAATGGGGATTGTTGTCTCCAATAGGTTTGTACCTACAGATTCAATAAGGGATTGGTGTCTCTGGTAGGTTAGTGCCTACCTCATATTATAATCTCACTTATTATACTTCTACATTGTGAGGCTAGATTTGGGTAGTAGATCAAAGCAGCTATTCTCATTGTGGTTTTTCCCATATTGGGCTTCCATGTATATCTGGTGTTATCTTGTGTTGTGTTATGGTTAATTTCTTAAGTGATTATGCGCTCTTCATGGTAGAAAACTATATAACAGTTACAAAAGTTCAAGTTGCATGATCTGGTAAGTAGCATTGAAGTTGAGAATTTTGAATTACGTAGATCTACTGATTTATCTCCCCCCTCTCAGTAGATTGTGTGCCCTTCATATTTTAGAGATATTATTAAAAATATATATATTAGTAGCATTTGCAACACATGTAAAATATTAAATGAATCAGGATTTATGATTAGGGTTGTGATTACGATTAGATATGTAAGATGGGGTTTGAGAGTTCCTAGCCTAGAATAAGGTGACAAACAACACTTCTAAGCTACAAACCCAATCCAAACAATGCATGAGTAAAATGAAAGCATCAAACTAAAATACTCTCATGCTTGAAGTTGCTTCACTTCCCTTGTCTCTCCTATTTATTCTTATGCCAATATTTCCCTCATATTTGTTGATGAAGTTGTGCAAATACCTGCAAATAGTAAGCAAGAAAGTTGGAGATAATGGCTATTAAGTTGAAAATTGGAGAGGGAGGTTGCTTTTATAGACAACCATTCAAATGGACAATACAGATTGAGCTTCTAAAAAGATACCAAGATCAATGATCGAGAATGGATGCACCAAGAATATGCCATTCCTGGGAGGATTATGATAGGTATGACACATGATGGCTATGATAGAAATTAAGGCTATGATAGAAATTAAGGCTATGATAGGGATTGATGAAAATGAATCTTTGACCAAAGAAGGTGCATAAATAATTTATTTTAAATTATTTATTCAAAAATGGAGGGAAGGGACAAGTGGGAAATACATAATTTATTCAAATTATTTATTTGAAGAAAATAAAAAGGGGAGATTTAATTAAATGGGGAGATAGAAATTAGAGAGGAACGACACATAATTAAATAATTTCAACAATTATTTAATTATAGAAGAATAAAAGGTCAAATAATAATTATTATCTAGCTATAGACAGATGATGAAAGATAAATAATTAAATAAATAATGATTTATTTAATTATTGAGGGAAGGGGGGATTAGTGACGCAATTAAATAATTTTAATAGATCAGGATAGAATTAGAAGGTGAATTAATTAAGTAATTAAAAATTATTTAATTAATAGAGGAATATGATCAAGCATAATAATTAAAATTATTTAATTATTAGAGGATGATGATCAAGGAAAAATGTTGCTCACAAGCTTGGGACATTTTTCAGTGTCTACGTTTTTCCCCTCATTGACATAATGCAGTTCATTGCATTGTGTCAAAGAAATTTAATTCTTAAATATGCCCCAGTGTAAATAGAATGAGGAAGGATGACCAGGAGGTTTGTGGTATGCCCCCTCGAGAGGACAAGTGGGTTCAAAGAAAGCAAATGTGCTCTTGAAATGGATGATAAGACTAGAGCATGAAGGATAGAAGAAATGTTAGCATGGAGAAGATGGATGTTAGTGTGGAAAAGGACAAAGAAGATGGAAATGGAAAGTTAGACAGGGAATGATAAGGGGACCAACTTTCATGCTTACATTTTTATATTTATCATCATTGGGCATAAAAAATGTCACAAATGGACCACAAACACCATGGTATGACATAAGCCAAGGTGTGCAAGGTGACCATTTGGGAGAGATAAGCAATCAAAAAGACAAGGAATGCCCCAGCTCATACTAAGGACCTGATTGTCCCAGTCTTTTTGCCAAGACAAACCATAGACAACAAACAAAGAAAAGAGGTCATGATCCATCATTGTCCCTCTAAACCTATTGATAGGACATCCTTGAGGAGACTAGTAACATGACCCAAAAATCTAGACCAACAAAGTGTTTTCCAAGATAGTGTTTTCCAATGGTGTCGATAAGATTGATATGATTGACTTGGTTGACCAAGTTGATCAAGTTTGATTGAAAAGTTGGCAAGGATTGATTGATAAGCTGACAAGGGTTGATAATTTGATGTCATTGATCGTTCCTGGCCTTAGGAGGGACATATCTTAAATAACACAAGATTGATTGACAAGATTGATTGATTTGATAAAGATTAATTGATAGGGTTGACAAGGTTTGATTGATAATGATTGCACCTGATCTCAGGGACACATCCTGGTTAAGGAAAGATTGATTAACAAGGTTTACAAGATTGTTTGAATTGAAAAAGATTAATTGATTGTTAAGATGGACAAGCGATGTGGTAATACCTAATTTTAGGAAATACATATCATGTTTAAGCCGAAGAACACATCTGATAAAGTTGACCAAGTGACAAATGTTGACAAGACACCTAATGATAAGGACACATCCTGCTTAAGGTGAATGACAAATTTGAAAAAGTCTAATCCCATGAAAGGACGCATCCTGATAAAAGAAAATAAATAGGACCAAATGAGACAAATGACATAATACCCCATTTCGATACAAGATCAATGACCAGATTAGATGATTGACTAATTGAAGGATTTTGTTGATTTATGTTTGTTTGTTGATTCGAGATTTGTGTGTGAAGTTTAGATGATGATGTCATGTTTGAGTTTATAGTGCCTGATTTATTTTGACTGACTCAACGAACCATAAAATACTGAACTAGGGGGCCTCAGGGGCTCATCGATAGATGGCATTGCCTACGTAGCAATGTGTAAAGACCTCGTAGTTTGACACGACTTGAATTTTCCTTATTTGACAAAAGATTGAGTCATGATTTTATTTGGACAACCTAAAAGGATTGACCCAATGTCTCAGGGGCCCATTTAAGATGAGCCTTTCCTATGTAGAAAAAACACAGAGACAACGTAGTTTGACCACTCTAATAAAGACTGACTCAGATGCAAACTCAAACTCTGTTTTTGGGGTTTCTCATGTTTTTTTTTTTTTTTTTGGATTTTTGATGTTTTATGATGTTGATACCATGTATTATCTTCCCATAAAGACATGAGTCAAAGAATTTCCCCCGATAATGTGTAGGACCAATTTATTGTGTGCAAGGCGAAGCAGCAGGTGAATGTGAAGGATGATCAGGATGCTAAATGTTGGTGGTTCTCAGGCCATGAGAAGGATGACGAGGCTTTATTATGAATAAGTGTCATGTGTGAATGGATGGGTGGAAAGGACAAAGGACCAGATAGAGTGACAGTAGACAGAGGATCATAGACTGACTACACATGGCACCTATTTGCCAGGTTTTCACCATGGTACTTATCCAAAGCGCCACCGAAGTGGTTTTCACTTTTGGAAGAATTATTTATCTTTACTATTATTTTTTGTCACCAAGATGCCTATTTGCCAAGTTTTCATCAAGGTGACCATTTTTTTGTATTTTTTGACAAAGGGATGCTCTGAGAATTAAGTGTAGTACTTGCGAAGGTCCATGTTGTTGATAGGTTCAGACAATGGTTCTCCTTCAGGAGTAGAAATTTGATAAGTGTTAGATCCATAAACTACCATGATGATGCCTTGATCATGCTTAAATGACCATGCTAGATGAAAGGACATGATCTGGATGATGAGTGCAAGTGGAAAATGTGATGGATGATAGATTTGGTAGATGAAAGAGGCTAGGGTAGGATCCCTAATGTGCACATTATGTGGGCCATCAGGCTTCAGATGAAAAGGAGCTTGGGTGAGCAATGAGCTAGAAAGTACATGAAGGGGTCGTCGTCAAAGGTACATAGAAAAACATTACCAATGGAAATGGAAAGATATGACAGGTGTGTGAGTATAGGTGGATGAAATGGGATGTATGGAATGAGTGAAAGTGATGGTGGAGACATTGGATCAACAAGTTCTTCTTTTGGGATTATGCTTTGATGGATGCCCCCAGTTATTTTTGATGGAGAGGCATAGTTGGAGATCAATTCTTTCTTTCATTCTTATGATAGATGCCCTCAGTTTTTTTTTATGAAGAGGCATAATTTTGATTTCTTTTGGTCTTGACTTTTATTCATTATCTTTGACTCATCCAGTAGCTTTTGATTTTTTTTAAAGGACTTTTCTTGATCGTTCTTTCTTTGTGTTCTTTCTTTGGATTTTGGATCTCCATTTGTAAAAGGCAGTTTCACCTTTAATTCTTGAGCTTTATCCTTTTTATTTTCTTGAGATTTGACTTGTTGATCCATGTCTATGATGCAGATGGATATGAGTGAGATAGGTGAGATGGATGGAGTGATGAGAATGTTTGGTGTATGACAAGGAGTGGCAATGCCATCAATGGAGTATTTATGACTATCCTTTTTGTTATTGTTAGTGTTAAAGGAGGCTTGCATGTCCTTAATGACTTGGAAAGATAGCTTAGTAGCGTTGACAATAAAAAATGCATATCCTTGCCCAGGGTGGCTGGGAGGGAAGGATGATGATTGGATATTCTTAGTAGGGTCTAGATGAGAGGATGGGTTATCATAGATATCTTGGTCAAACATAGGGTTGTCAGGGATATGGAAAAGGCCTCGGGATGTAGCATCAGGGTCCCAAAATGTTTCCATCCAAGCATGACCATCTTTTTGTGTTCCTTCTGTAGTTATCTTGACATCAATGATGGAGGTCTGAATCTTCTCAGTACCATTAGCATTGTCTTTTGCTAGTAAATTATTCATATGGTATTCTCCACATCCCATATAACAGAATTGGACCTTAGGGTTCGATGGTGCGGTAAATGGAGTGGATGATTTAACAAGGTTAGATAGATCAATATAACAGGGTGAAGTGAAGGATGAGGCCTCTCGATTTATGGGCACTTGATGCTCAACAAATCCTTTTAGGTTTGAACAATATTGAAAAGGATCAGGGTCACCTAGAATAGTGATTTCAAAGCCATTGTGTGGGAACTTGAGGCATTGATGGTAGGTGGATGGAATAGCCCTCATGGCATGAATCCATGGGCAACCAAGGAGGACATTGTAATGTAAATCAAGATCTAAGACATGAAATAATGTGTTATGTATTGTTGGTACAACTCTCACTAGAAGTGAAATTATGCCTTTGGAAGAACGTTCAACATCATCATAAGCTTTGATCACAATTTTCTTGGTTTGGTCAATACAATTCTCAGATTATCCTAATGCTTTCACTAATTTTAGTGAGAAAATATTTAGACCTGCTCCACCGTCTACTAGGACTCATCTGATCTTGTGTGTATTAACGCATACTTCTAGGTGTAGGGGGTTGTTATGATCATATTTTGGTGTAGAAAAGTCTTGTTTGGAGAAGGTGACATGGTGTGACATAGCCAGGTATCCAACCATGGCCTGAAATTCATTGACATCTAGGTTTGCAGGTATAGAGGCTTCTTGCAAGGCTTTATCAAGGATTGTTTTGTGTTGTGGTGAGATGCGAAGGAGTTCCAAGATAGAAATTTGTGTAAGAGTTTTCCCTAGCTGCTTTAGGAGATTATATTGACCTTTTGGTTGAGGACTTTCAGATGGAACTAGAACAGATCTTGGTTCTATGGGTGGCAATAACACAATCTTATTTTGGCTTGTTTATGGTGATAGTAGCAATGCGATCATCAAAGGGTGTCACATTAAGGATGATGGTTTTGTAATCATGTTTGACAACTGCATAATTGGCATTATTGTTTTGTTCCCTAAACTAGAGGATTTTCCTTTATCATGGTCTTATAATGGAGTTTTGAATATGGTATGATCAACATTATTTTTTCCTTGTGAATTATCAACTGAAATGGTTTGATCTTCAATAAGGTCTTGAATGATATTCTTGAGTGTCCAACATCTAGATGTCTTGTGCCCTTTTGAATGGTGGTATTTGTAGTATTCATCTTCTTTCCACCAATCAGGTTTGATCAATGAAGGTTAATAATTTTTGGTGTTTGGTAGTGTGATGACATTATATTGCAAAAGTTGTTTGAGGATTGATTTGATGGGTTCACCCAAAGGGATGTACATTCTCTTGGCATGGGGAGGACCTCTTTTTTGTTGATTGTTTTGGACAACATTTAGTGTTTAGTTTTGGTTTTGTTTGGGTGTTTGGTGTACTAGATGTGTTTGATGAAGAAGGTCCTTTAAGTTGAATGATTGGACCTTTGGTTACCAGTTTGGCATCAACAACTTTGTCATTTGTGACATTTTTGCTTCGGGACCAGTATTTGCTTTCTTCATTGTCAAGTTTCAGATTGTCTTTTTTTATCTTGACCAGTCCTCTTGTAATAAGGCCTTTCTCAATAAGGACACCTTTCTCAAGAATATCCTTAAAGGTTGTGCAACATTAGATTTGAATTCAACTCATCAACTCTTCGTTAAGGTTTTCTAAAAACATAGTGACAACTTTTTTTTCAGGAATGTGACAAGAGAATTTTCTAACCAATCCTTGCCATCTCCGGTAGATCGAGGTAAGTGATTCCCCTTCTTCTTGTTTGGTTGTGCTCAATGTTGCAAGGGTGACATCATTTTTAATGTTGAAGGAAAAATGATTGATGAATTTATTGGCTAGTTCACCCCATGTTTTTATTCTTGGTGCAAGGTGTGCAAACCAATATAAGGTTGCCCATGTGAGACTTCATGGAAATAATCTCATTAAATAGGTAGGGTCATATGCAACTTCCATGCATGATGTTGTGAATTCATAGATGTATTCTATTGGATCCCCTGTCCCCTTATATATAGGTAAAGGTGGTGTTGAGAAATGCAGGGGAAAGGGTGGCATGTATAGATTTCGATCAAATGGAAAAGGGCACAACTCCTCCATGAAGTATGTCTTCTTCTTAGTTCCAAATTGCATTTTGGTCATTCATTGTTCAAGGGTTTGCATATGTTGTATCAAATAGCCTGCAAGGGATGGTGTTGCATTGTTTTGATATGATGTCATTGTGTTGGCATTAAGGTCATATGTTGGATTTGGATTTATATTGATGCTTTGTGATATGGGACCTTGATTTCCGAATGGATGTGTGTTGTTTTGATTTGGAATGAAATTGGTGTTTACATTTGTTCCAAGGGGGAGGTTTAAATTTGGTATGGTGGTTTGGAATTGCGGTATGGACCCTTAATTCATGTTTTGGTTTGGAAATTGAATCCTTGATTTGTAAGTGAGGGTATGGAACCTTGATTGATGTTTTGATGTGAAGGAATGTTTCCTTGGTTGAAATTTTGAAATGAAGGATTGGTCCCTTGATTGACATTTTGAAGTGAGGGTGTTGGTCCTTGAGTAGAGTTTTGGAATGATGGAAGGGATCCTTGATTTCCATTTTGAAGTGATGGAATAGACCCTTGATTAGTATTGTGGAATGATGTAGTAGAACCTTGACTATGGTTTTGATTTGGGACCCTTCGTGAGATAATGTGCACCTTTCTAGGCTTGTTTGGTGGAAGTTGATTTGATGAAGGTGTACTTTGGAATTGGAATAAGGACCCTTGGTTTGCATTTTGGGATGTTGGTATAGAACCTTGGTTTGAATTTTGGGTCAAGGGTGTGTGACCTTGGTTTAGACTTTAGATCAAAGGTGTAGGACCTTGTGATGTGGAACCTTGACTTGTGTTTTGAAAAAGGGGGTTTGTGAAGGTTTTACCCATGGTGTTTGAGGAATTTTCAAATGTGAAAGTTTGACCTTGTGTAGTGGTATGGGTTGCCTTGTTTCCCATTTTTGGGATGCTTGGGATGTGTGTGGTGGTGGTAGTCATATGTGTAGTTGTCCCAATGGGTATTTTTTTCATTTGTTGTGAGGAGGGTATGCCAAATGGATTTTCAGTTTCTTCTTCTATAATGGTTGATACGTCAAAACCTTAAGGTAGCTTGGCACCCTTTTTGGCTAGTACATAGAATTTTTTTTTTGGATTGGCACTAACAAGTTGGTCAACTATACTTAAAACTATAGGATCTTGATAAGCCATTTCAATCTCTTGAGAGCTCAATTTATTTTTGAATTCTTCAAGGTTTAGTTCTTGCCAAGGGTCAATTTGTTCTTTTTGTGGTGTGTTCTTTTGAGGTGTAGAGTGGTTTGAATATGTGGTATTGTCATGAAAAGGGTCACTTAGGAGATCCATGTCCTTTCGTTTGGTTTTTGACCTCGTTTCAACCATGAGAGACTTATGCAAGTGGAATGGTAAATGCAAGATGATGAACAAAGCTATGTTTTTGTATTTTATGGATATAAGGATAAATGAGGCTAGTGCAAGATGAGGATGAAGCTAATGGATACTAAAGGATGCTAAGTATTAAGGATGGTGATAAGGTGAATAAATGGTGCTAATTGAAGATTAAGGTAATAATGCAACTAAGGTTAAGATGAAGATAAACTATGTTTTTTGGTATTTTTGAGGTATAAAAATGCAAGGAAAATGAAGGATTGACTAATTGATATGATGCTAAGGTAAAGGTGAAATGAGCTACTATTTTTTTTTTTTATTTGTATTTTTTGGATAAGAATGTAATCTAGATGCAAAGGAATCTTAAACAAAGGATGACAATGAGGCTAATGTGAACCAAAGAAGACAATTCTAAGTGTCATTTACTATTCAAGGAGATGATTTTGACAAGGTTTGACCTAAGGCTATAACAAAATCTTAAGACTCAAATGTGATAAGGGTGATAATGATAAGGTTTTGATAATATGGAGGATAATAGTCAATGATAAATAGAGTATGTGACCAAGAATTTTCCAAAAGCTCAAAGGTGTTCCTATGTTCAAAATATGAAAGCCTAAATGCTACCTAAGGATCAGAGTTTGGTTAATGCAATGTAAAGGATGGAGAGAGGTAAACTATAATGCAATGTATTCCTAATGGAAATGCTAGAAGGAGGCGATGAATCTCACAAGTCTCTAGTTTAGAAGTCAGAGGTCACTATGAAACTATTTTGAGCAGATTTTGGACACATATTTTAGATTTTTTTGTTTAGCAAACAATTGTGGCTCATTTTTCAGCAAATGTGTTTCCCAATTGCGGTTCAGTAAGATAGTTGTGGTTTTCCAGATCTTTTTTGTGGTTCACAGTAATAGTTGTTATTTTCTAGAATGTTGTTTTGACAATTTTGATGTTTTTGAAATGATTTTGATCATTTCTAGAGAAAGATGATTATAAAACACAATAGATAGTATCAAGCACTTTTTTGTTTGTTTGTTTTGATGTTTGAAAATGTTTGATTTCAAGAAGACAAGCACAATCCTATGGTTTACTAGGACAATACTTGTTGAGTTCCCACTTGGATTTCTCCAACCGCACTTAGTCAAAGTGGATAGCCTAGGAACTTGGTAGCACTAGCTCCCCCCCATGGCACTCACTTCTACAGGCATACCAAGTTTTGAATTCTTGGGTAGTCACTTCCCAAAATTGGCTATCTCTACAAATAACCGCAAGTATGTGGGATGGCTTCAGAGGTCTGACCTCCTGCACCAGCAAATAGAAGGATTTTGGCTTCTAAAAAAAGAGGTGTCTAGTAAGGGCATTCGTTCAAGGTGGAAATACACATGGCAAGATTAGCTCAAGACTATGTAGTCAAGAGGCCTTCGAGTCCTTTCCCTAAGAAAAGGATTTTTACATAGCATGCATCTACTGAGGATGGCACTTGTCGGTATGACACATCCACACCTGTTGCTAACCGACTTTAGTCAGGAAGAAAAAATTATTTATAGTGGCTTGGGAGGGCTTGGCTTTAGCCTGTAACGACTTTGGTTCATTCCCTTGGGTTGAGTACTTTTTCCCACCAAGGCAGGCCCTCTAATGGGTGAACACAAAATTAGATGGGTTTGGCTTTCTGATCATCGAGTTTGCACAAGGTGAGAGCATAATACCTACCATCCTTCAAACACTAAGACATGTGGTTCATTACCCCCTAATTAATTCTATGTGAGAGAAGATAATCGTTCATTTTAGAGCACCAAATGAAGTGTTATCTAATCTAAAGCAAGCAATATTGTGGTTTCAAAATAAAGTATTGGATATTCGAACCTACAAAACCACGTATTAATAGTTTCACAAAATGATCTTGGACCAACAAAAAAGCTGCAAAAGTTGGTTAGCACAAAAGAGTTACAAGCTAGACTAAAAATCCAAAAATCAACAACTAAACCAAACTAGAAAATAAAGAAATGAAACTAAGCTAAAAAGCTTAAAAGAAACTAAACTAAGAGCTTGATTTTTTTTTTGCTTCAAGAGAACCAGTTTTGGGAGCTCCACTTCAATGCCACATGCTGCAAACAGAAAATTAGTAACCTAGAAACTCTACTCTATTTGCACAAACCAAAAGAAAAATAAAAAAGATGCTAAAACTAAAACTTTATACCTAGCAAACAAATGTGTCGTTCCTTTCAATAGTTGTGTCACTATGTTGTGTCACACAAAATTGATTGTGTTGCATTTTTTAATTCAAATTTTCCTGCCCACATATGCTTCCTACAGATGCATTGCTTCTCATCAAATGTGTCGCTGCATTTATCAAGTCGCTGTGTCTATCAGTTGTGTCATTCCGTACCTAAAATCTACAAAAACAAGCAAAAACTATATGAAAAATTTGCAAAACCAGTGCTCGTGTTGGGTTCACCAATGTAAGATGGGGTTCGAGAGTTCCTAGCCTAGAATAAGGTGACAACCAACACTTCTAAGCTACAAACCCAATCCAAAAGAGAGAATACAAATAATGCATGAGTAAAATGAAAGCATCAAACTAAAATACCCCCCATGCTTGAAGTTGCTTCACTTCCCTTGTCTCTCCTATTTCTTCTTATGCCAATATTGCCCTTAGATTTGTTGATGAAGTTGTGAAAATACCTGCAAATGGTAAGCAAAAAAAAGGAGATAATGGCTGTTAAGTTGAAAATGGGAGAGGGAGGCTACTTTTATAGACAACCATTCAAATGGAAGGTCCAGATTGAGCTTCTAGAAAGATACCAAGATCGATGTTCAAGAATGGATGCACCAAGAATATGCCATTCCTTGGAGGATTATGACAGGTATGATCTCGATGACTTTGATGCTTGACGACTATGACAACAATGAAGGGTATGACAGGGACTAATGACAAGGAATCTTTGACCAAAGGAGGTGCATAAATAATTTATTTGAAAATGGAGGGAAGGGACAAGTGGCAAATAAATAATTTATTCAAATTATTTATTTGGAGAAAATAAAAAAAGGGAGATTTAATTAAATTAATCAATTTAATTAAATGGGGAGATAAAAATTAGAGAGGAATGACGCATAATTAAATAATTTTGACAATTATTTAATTATATAAGAATAAAAGGTCAAATAATTATTATTATCCGGCTATAGACAGATGATGAAAGATAAATAATAAAATAAATAATGATTTATTTAATTATTGAGGGAAGGGGGGAATTAGTGACACAATTAAATAATTTTAATTGATCATGATAGAATTAGAAGGTGAACTAATTAAATAATTAAAAATTATTTAATTAATAGATGAATATGATCAAGCATGATAATTAAAATTATTTAATTATTAGAGGATGGTGATCAAGGAAAAATGTTGCTTGCAGGCTTAGGACATTTTTTCAATGTCTACAAGACATAGAATTAGGGTTAGGTTTACAATTACAGTTAGAGATAAAATGAGGGTTAGGATTAATATTAGAGCTAGGTTGGAAATAAGGTTAGGGTTAAGGTTATTTTTAGGGTAGGAATTAGGGTTAGGGTTAGGGTTTGAGTTAGAGTTAGGGTTAAGTGTAGATTTAGGGTTAAGGTTAATGTTATGGTTAGGTATAGAATTACAATTAGGGTTGAGTTTAGAGTTAGGTTAAAATTAGGATTAAGGTTATGGTTAGGGTTAATTATTCCTAGTTAAAATATTAACTACTCAATTTATGAAAAATGATTGAAATAGTAAATGCAATATTTTCTCTATTTAAATATTAGTTTATGGGAAAATAGGAATGAACTAATAATAAATTACTAAATTAATTTTTTTAGAAAGGGGACATGACATGGGACTTGTATGGACCTTCTAATAACTCAATTATATGTGTCTTGTATATGTATTTAATTTTAATTTGGTTCTAGTATTGCATTTATAAATGATCTTTTATACTACTATCAATATAATTTATTAAAATGATGTTTTGTATTGGAATTTTTATCTAAATATGTATTATGAGATGCATACATTAACATTTTATATGTTTGGACTATTGCATTGTATTTTAACTTCACTTTTTTTGCTATATATCTATTATACAGGTTTGACTATGTTATCTAGTTCAGTATTATGATTGTGATGATTATTGTTGTCTCTTAGAAATGCACCATATGCATAGTTATGAAAACTAAGCTTTCTAGAGAAACATGGGATCATTTCAAGGTTTTGGGTCACCTGAAGCTGAAATGAACCTCCGGAGAAGGCCGGCTTCCTTTGTGGTATCACCTAACTAATGCTCTTTGAAGAAAAGGGAAGAAGCCAGGTATGAAAATTAAAACTTAAACCTACGGTGATACACCAAACTAATGAGATCAATGGAATATTTAGACTGCACTTGGAAATTGTCAATGATCATAAGGATACACATCAAATTCTATGAGCTTAGCATTAATATATATCACAAACAGGTTTGATACACACACTTTTTCAATAAAGGAAAATATTTTCACAGAAAAGAATCTATGTGTGATTATGTAAACACAGCTTGTGATTCATATAATGGTGCTCTTTACAAAGGAAGGCATGAAACACTAGATAAAGTTATAAAGGAATGAAAGAATTCACAAGATAACTCGATCATTAACCTGAAATGCACAACACTTTGCAAGAATAGTGACGAAAATATGAAGCATCAACAATGGCCAAAATAACTTTGTACTTTATATTTCAAAAAAATTGAAGTGAGTTACAAAGCATACACCAGCTGAGAGAGGATTGATAAAAATCACTAACTCTTTTGAATGCATTCTTCAAACTCCCTACAAAGAGGCAAAAAATGCCCTATATACAAAAAGATGTCGGCCCCTTAGGGCTTACAAAATATCTCCCTTCAAAAAAAATATCCCTTAGATCTTTTAATGGAGTTAATGTTGTGTTCGATTACATCCTTGCTGTCCATGTCGGTGAAGAGTCGCTTCCATGAATGGTCTTCTTCAGATCTTTCTGCAACCACCGCAGCTACTTCTGCTCCTCGTGTCCACCTTTGAACCTCTTCGGTCGAGCTGCCTTGAATGCTTCTGACTTCCGAGTAGATCCGTGTTGATTCACATTTTGTTGATCTTCTTGGCACCAGTCAAGCTGCCAATGATTCACCCATAGCTCTCTCTGATTGGCTAGGTACATTCCACATGGATTCCCCTACGGTCAAAAGCTTGTTCAGTCAGAATCACATCTCGGTGAGACACTGGAAGTGTCTCACCGATGCGATTATGCCCCTCTGTAGCTATCGACATAACATGGAACTGTCAATGAGAGTTATTATCGAGCTTCAAAAGTCATACCGATATCCCTAAAACCATCGGCAAGACACAAATCTTTCGTTGAGACATCATGTCGAAATCCCCATTCTTTGGCGAACTCCTTCATTTCGGGGAGACTCCAATCGGTCGCTGGGACATAACAACGATGACACCTTTTTTCCCCCGAGCTCCAAATTCTTTTGGTAAGAGTCCACCCTGTCGGCCGGACATCTTAGCAAAAGTGCAAACCCTCGGTGAGCTCACTTTGCATTGGGGAGACATCCTTATGTCGACAAGACGTCATGGCGAGCTCGCTCATTCTCCTGAGCTCAAAGATTTCATTTGGTGAGACACTGGTGTGTCAGTGAGACCTCTTGTCGAAGCCTCATTATCCTACCACTATGCTCCATAGTCGGCGAGAGTCATCGGGTCGGGGAGACATCCTGGAAAAGGCATCCACTTTCACCAAGCTTATTTCACTTCAGGGAGGTCCTTCTTGTCAGCAAGAGTTTATTGATGTCACCCCAAACGTATTCCACTCCACCGAGCTCTACATTCCTTTCGGTGAGATATTGGCAAGTTGGGAAGACTTCATAGCAAGGTCCAATAGTCATACCGATATTCGCTTCCGTTGTTGAGACCACACCATGTCGGCAACACATTGCTCCGATGGCTGGAAGTTACGCCGATGTCATATACGTCGGGGAGACCTTCTGCATTCGGCGAGACCTTATGGCATGTTGGAACTATAAAAATTTGATGATTTTACATATTGTTCACATTCATATTTTTCCAAATAAGTCCCACCACGAGTACACTTTGCTTGCATTTTTCCCATGTAGCCCCACAAAATCCATCAGGTCACGCATTTTTCATATTGCAGTTCCTATCGGCATAGGTTCATGGATGTCTCCCTGACCCATGTTATTTTTGTGCTAACATTGTATGCTTCAGGTCTGTCGGCGAGACTTCTTCGATGTCTTAGCGATCACAGGTCATATGTAGGCACCGTTTGGCAGGACTTCTTCACGGTCTAGGCGACAGAGGTTGATTCACATTTCGACAAGAGTCTGGTCATCGATATAATGTTTCACCGAGTGCTTTGTGTCTCGGCGACCAGCTTGAATGAGGATACATCGGTATGAGTTAGAAGCTTCGCTGAAATGTCATAGTGATCTCGCCGGGTCTTACCAACAAAGGGTTTTATCAACAAGTTCTCGGGAGGAGTCTCACCGAATGACACATATGAGGATTCACTTCGACCAAGCTTATTGTGTTCGGAATGAGGTCCTACTAATTTCATTTTGTCTCCCCGACTGGAAACTAAATGTCTTATCGGCAAAGGTTCCTGCTTCGATGTAATGTCACAACGAGACTGTTTTATCTTGCCGACTGGCGGTGGGGGATGCTCATCGGTGAGAGATCTTCTTCGATATAGTGTCTTGGAGAACTCACCTTGTCTTGCCGATGGCCGATAAAGGAATGCATATCGGGCGGAGTCTCACTGAACGACACATATGAGGATTCACTTCGACCAAGCTTATTGTGTTCAAAATGAGGTCCTACCGATTTCATTTTGTCTCCCCGACTGGCAACTGAATGTCTTATCGGCAAAGGTTCCTGCTTCGATGTAATGTCACAGCAAGATTGTTTTATCTTTCCGACCGGTGGTGGGGGATGCTCATCGGTGAGAGATCTTCTTCGATATAGTGTCTTGGCGAAATCACCTTGTCTTGCCAATGGCCGATAAAGGAATGCATATCAGGTGGAGTTTCACCGAACAATACAAGTGGTTTCATTTCGGCCGAACCAAAGGATGTCGGGGTGAGGTCTTACCGAAATGTATATGTCTCGCTGACTTATTTCAAAGAGTTTCTATCAAAATACTCATTGATGAGAGATTTTTTCTTCGGCATGAAGTCATAGCAAATTCAAAGGGTCTCACTGATCAGCACAAAAGGAAATCTCGGTGAGACTAATGGGCATCGATGTAATATCTTGGCGAGTTACCTCCGGTCTCGCCGATATTACACATGAAGACTATGTCGGTATAAGAAATGATTTGTCTCAGCGACACACAAAGGTGGATGAAGACTTTTGGTGAGATGTTGTTTGCTCTACGAGAGGTCTCCCCGATATCATAAGTTATAGCGAAGCGCATGAAAAAAAAGGGTCTCTGTCGGTATAAGAATTGCTTTCTCTTGGTGATCTAAAATGAGCTTAGGATGTTTCGTTATAACTCAACAAACTCTATGGGACTTCTCCCCGATTTTGAAATGTCTTGGCGAAAGCAGATGGGAGATGCTTCTCGGCGAGAGATTGCTTTTGTCTCAGTGACACACATGATGGAAAAAGAAATCTCGGTGAGACTCATGAGCTTCAATGTAGAGTCTTGGTGAGCCCATCGGGTCTTGCCGACAAAGTCTAATGAATGGTTTTCGGTGTGAGAACAATATTGTCTCAGCGAAATGAAGGTGTGAGTTTGGGGTGTTTCGATATGACATAATCCAATCTGTGAGAGGTTTCCCTGACAATTGCAAGTTACAACGACATACATGGGACAGATGGACTCATCGGCAAGAAAAAACATATGTCATAATGACTCAATATGAATGAAGACTTTCAGGGAAATGTAATGAAATCTGCAAGAGGTCTTGCCAATGTGAGAATGTTATGGCGACTAATATGTATCATGTGGGATTTCGGTGAAACATTGGGCAATCTGTATAGTGTCTCCCCGACTATATGTTGTCTTGGCGAAGGCGAAGGTTGGATACATTTCGGTATGAAGATTCTTGTGTCTCGGCAATTGGAATAGATATAATAGAGAGGTGCTCTCGTAGTGACAAAGGGTTTTCGATATGATATCTCCCCAACTCTGTGGGGTCATGGAGAAACATAAAGAGCACGGGATGACTGGCAATACAATTGCCTTCGACATACTTACTAGATGTCTCAGCGAATGTCTTCAGTGAATGGTTAGCAAAATCCTGAATGTGAACAGTTGATCGCCGACATGTGAATGTGAAGCGTTGTATCTATTCAGATGCTGGTGTATAAATGATCATTCCCGATTGTGAATAAGGGGATTTTTTTTTTACAGAGGAGATTAAAGTAGATAGGGTAGAAAATACACAATGGGATAGATTTTTCAAAAAAGAGAGACTATGATGTATGATTTCAAAATGGAGATTTTAATGAGAATCAGTTGATGTTGTAGCTCATTTCTGGTATCAATTGTCTATTATATTTATTAAAAGTATTACTAAGTTGTCTCAGAGATTGATGTTTTCTGGTTGTTTAAATTGATATAACAAGTTTATATTCAATTTATTAGGGCGCATTTGTTGTTTCTGTGTGGTTAATTGATTGGTTCTTTTAAAAAGAGATTAAATCCTTTTAGTTGATCACAGTAATCAGGGAGATTCATCTGGATTGTTAAAGTAGAGCTTAGTAGTCATAATCCTGCATGTTTATAAAAGTTGTAAACAGAACATATGCTGACAATTTGAGTTTCTTCTAGAATAAGTTGTTCATTTCTTTTTCATTTGACTTCGCATACCCAATAAAGCATTGGTCTCTACAATTTCATCATTAAGATTCATTCATTTTCTCTATATCTGTTAATTAAGCATTTTAGGATTTAGATTAGAAGATTGCTATTGCCCTTGAATTCATTTGTTCACTTCCATTTTCCATTGTGGACAAGTCACTATAAGAGAAAAAATTATAAGTCAAGTCTGCTTCATTTAGATAGGTACACCCGCCTAGGTTTAGCAGCACCTGAAGAGTAGAAGGTTTAATTCATTTGACCTTGTCTGTTACACTAAAACGTTGTGAAAACTTGGAAACCTTTCGTGGTTCAAACCTGTGTCTTTGAGAGCTAACATGGTGAAGCTCAACCACTTCCCTGGGATCAAACATCCCTTCGATGAGACACTAAGCCCTCGGCGAGAAATTATTCCGATATCAATTTCTCTCAGCGAGGCCTTTGCCAGTCGCTGAGACATCTTGGCAACTTGACCTTCCTTTTGGCGAACTGGGATCCTGTTAGGGTGACTCTCATGTGTCGGCGGGACTTCCTACCGAGCTTCTCGCATTACATCGAAGGCACAAGGCATGTCGGCGTGACTTTTCATTATCGATGAGACTTCCTTCCGAGCTCACATCCTTTCAGTGACGCTGCTTCCCTTCAGCGAGACATTGCTCATCGGTGAGACCTCTTGGCTAAGCCCCATACTGTCGTCAAGACCCTGGCCTGTCGGCTAGACATTTCCCTGAGATGACCATCCTACACTGGGAGTACTCTATTTCGGTGTGACTTCGCTTGATCGACCAGACCCTACACCGAGACCTTACCTTCTAGCAAACTCGGATCTTCATTCGGGGAGACCCCTCCTTGTCGGTAAGAGCCCATACCAAAATCGTTTGTTTTCGTCGACGGCAACCTTGTGAGCTACTGTTGCCGAGACATCCCAAGCGAAGAAATACAACACTTCATAGCAACCAAGGTGTCCTGGCGACCACAAGGATTTCAAACAAGTATGACCCAAAGCTGGTCGGAAAGCCCCTTGGGGAAGTCTTACTGACTTTATTCCTTCAAGGGTTTTATGCCAAATCAGAGTGAGGGATCCCCTCCAATAGACCTCCTGTGACTTAGCATCAAATGCATGATTTTTCCCTTGCGTGAATGCTCCATTTGGCCCTCTCGAACATCTGTCACATGATTTATCCTTCCTGATTGAGCCTGTAGGTGAAAATTGGGCAACATTTCTGGCGACCTTTGCTAGATGTTTTCCTGCTAAACACAGAAACCAGTAGCCACAACTTGTCCATTGGGTATGGAGTTGTTAGGAATCTCAGAAAAATTAAAACATCAACTTTGCACATAGCTCAAACGTGTCTGTAATTTATAGGTCATAACAGATTGTCCGAACCTCAAGAAATAGGAGAAATCGAAAAGAAAATATTTACTACGCTAAAACACCACTTAGGAAAAGGAAAAACATCTAAACTAAAGTGCATAAGCACTTATTGGAAACATAAACCTAAACTAATATGTACAATAGAGGAACTCCATCAGACTTGAAAACAAGGCTTGAGGTGTATCCCATTAACTGGGATAGGAAGTACTTCACCTTTTGTTGTGGCCAATTGGTAAGCATTGTGTTCCCTACGGTCTCTGATAATAAACGGACTTGTCCACATGTTGTCAAACTTGGTGTGATGGCCTGGCCTACTTTTCAAAACATCCCATTTCAGCACGAGATCTCCCACCTTAAAAAAAAATTTTTTAGCCTTCTTGTCAAATGTCTTCTTTGTTTGGAGCCGATGATACTCCAAAACCTTCATTGCTTTGTCCCTTGATTCTTCGAGCTCCATGAGCTCTGCATATCTCATGAAAATTGGGTCTTGTTCCTCAAACACCTCCAACTGGTGAACAATGTCTAGAGCTGGAAGCTCTACATATAGAGGTAACCTGGCCTCCTTGCCATAAACTAACAGGTATGGTGAATTACCAATAGACCTCTTAGGAGTCACTATGTTTTCCCAAAGTGCATACTTTAATTTAATGTGCCAGGTCCTTTGATTATCCTCCATTGTATTTTTAATAATCCTGATGAGATTCTTATTTGTTCTTTCAGCTAAACCATTACCCTGAGGGTAATAATTTGAGGATGTATTCAAATGGATGCCATGTTCAACAGCCCAATTAGTTAATCTTAATCCCACAAATGCAAGAGCATTATCGGATATGATAGATTCAAGAACTCCAAATCTGGTGACTATATCCTCATAAAAGCTCAAAACTGAAGACTCCTTTGCTTCTTTCAAAGCTATCGCTTTTGTCCACCGTGTGAAATAGTCTGTGGCAGTGAGCACCCACTTGTGACCAGTACTGGATGATGGATTAATCATCCCAATAAAGTTGATGCCCCATCTCATGAAGGGCTGCTCCACTTGCATTGGATGTAGAGGCATAGCAGGAAAATTTTCCTTTCCTGAAAATAGAGCACATTTGACACACTTTCTTGACTATGCATAAGCATCTTTAAATAAGCTGGGCCAGTAGTACCCAGCTCTCATTATTTTCCATGCAGTAGTTTTGGGAGCAAAGTGACCTCTTGCAGCTCCATCATAAAACTCATAAAGTACCTTTTCAATCTGATCACTGTGAATACATCTTAACAGAACACCATTTAGATCCTTTTTAAAAAGAACATTATTTACCATCACATATGGTATGGATTGTAATCTGAAGTATCTTCTTTTGGCTTTGTTCAAACCTGGTGGACACTCACCAGTTTGTAAAAAATGGGTCATGTCTTGAACCCAATTAATTATTGCTACAGGCACATCATCCTAAGCATCCTGAGACTCATTGGTATTAGCAAAAAACAACACCCTTTTCTAATTCATTTTCACTGATTGACCCCGCAACAAGCTGCTCATAGAGACCTTTACCTTTAATCAGTTTGGTAATCTTGATATCCACATCATATTCCATGACCTTAGTGATCCACCCTGCCCTTTTTTCATTCAGATCTTTACTCAACAAAAATTCCTTGACACTTGAGTGTGCAACTAGAATAGGAATTTTGTTGTTTGACACTAGAGGTTTAAACTTCTTTAGGCTTCTGATCACGGCGAGGAAATGCTTCTCAACAAAAGTATACCTCTCTTAATAATTAGCAAGTACTTGACTAAAGAAAGCTATGGGTTGTTCTAAGTTATCACTATTCTTCTGGACCAGGATAGCAGAGATTGAACCAACGCTGTCAAAAGCATACAAGAAGAAGTCTTTAGAGAAATTTGGATTTACCAGTGTTGGGGCTGATGCTAACGCCTCCTTGATTTCTTCAAAACTGTGTTTTGCTTCTCCAGTACAACTGAAAACTACACTCTTTTTAAGCATGGCAGTTAAGGGCTGTAGCAAATTTGCAACATTAGGAATAAATCTTCTTAGAAAGTTGATTCTCCCTAAAAAGCTCTGCAATCCTTTCTTGTAATTGGGTAATGGCAGTTCAAGTATAGCTTTGACTCTTTCAAGATCAATGGGAACTCCATCCTTTGATACTATATGGCCTAATAGTTTACCTTCATGAATTGCAAAAATACTTTTTGTAGGATTGAGGGATACCCCATACTCCCTGCATTTTTCAAAAACTTGTTTGAGATGTGACAAATGCTCCTCTACCTTCTTTGAATGTACAGTTATATCATCTAAATACAATAGCAAAATTTTCTGGATTAAACTTTGAAACGCCATATCCATGGCACGCTGAAAGGTGGCACCAGCATTAGATAAACCAAAAGGCATTCTCTTGTAAGCCATAGTGCCCCATTTTGTTGTAAATGTTGCTTTATACTGATCCTCCTCTTTGACTAGAATCTAGTTGTAACCAGAATATCCATCCAGAAGAGAAAATCTTTCTGATCTAGCAACAGCTTGAAGAATTTGTTCCATTGATGGCAAGGGATAATGATCTTTTAGAGATGCTCTGTTAAGGTCTCTAAAGTCTACACATAGTCTTATCTCACCACTCTTTTTTCTAACCAAAACAAGGTTAGAAACCCAGGATGTGTGTTTGATTGGAAACACAATACCCCCTTCAACCAACTTGGTCAACTCTTTGATCATCAAAGGTTCAAGCTTGGGGTTCAATGGTCTCTGCTTTTGTCTAATAGGCTTGACACCAGGTTCTAACTCAATTGTATGTTGTGCAATATGAGGATCAAACCCTCTTAACTCAAAGTATTGCCAAGCAAAAACATCTTGATACTCTTGGCATAAAACAATGAAAGCTCTTCTATCCTCAGCTGAACAAATTTTACCTAATTTGAGAAGCTTACCTTTAAAGATTTTGACTTCCTCATAATGATCCTCCTTGACTTGAATGCCAACTTTTCTCTTTTTAAGTTGATCTTCAGAGTTGAATATGGATTCCAAGGTAATCAGCCCTTTGGGAAGTTTATTTGTCTTTAGCTGTATCACTTGATCATCATACTGTTGTTTAATCTTTTCATGGTTTACTATAGAAAATTGATCTTCTTGGAGCAAAAAGGCCAATATTTGTTCATCGCTCTCAAATACCTGCCAGCTAATGTTGTTATCAGGAATTGACAGCCTGATAACCACCTTGACATACTGTTGTATTTTACCCTTTTCAATATCACCTGGGATATCAAACTGTGCTCCAATTGCTGCAAGTCTATCAGCATGCTTATTCTAATTTTGTGGGATAGAAATCAGATTGAAGGCATTAAAATCCTCAATTATATTCCATACTCTATTTCTGTACAACTTCAGAGCATCATTCTTGGAAAAATTGACCCCCCTGACCTGATTGACTATCAATTCACTATCCCCCTAGACTCTCAAACAGTCAATTCCTCTTTTCCTTGCCCATTCGAGGCCTTAGATAAGTCCTTCATACTCAGCACTATTGTTAGAACATGCAAAAGCAAAACAGAAGGCTGAAAAGTACTTATCACCTTATGGAGAAATCAACATTGCACCTCCACTTGCTCCATTCTTGCTCCTAGAACCATCAAAGAACATCTCCCAAAGTCTAGTTTGTTGCTTTAACAACTGATCTGAATCCTTTTCAAGGTTTGGAATCTCTGCGTCAGGCTCAAGTATGACATAGTTACCCATACCAGCATCTCGAATGAGGTCTTCAGGACTTTCCAACACATTTTCAACTGCCCATTCATGTAGAAGCATATCAGGAACAACTTCTGCTTGAAGTTCTTGAGCAGCAGCCAGCTCACTGTCAGTGAAAATGACACAATTTGTGTTTGCAACAACAGGAGCAGTGTTGATGGGACTTGGGCTATATGGCTCAATGTGATCCTTAGCCAACCTTTTAGATTTAATGGTAACCTTGGTTCCATATCTTGTTCTAAATAGCATATGTGACCAATCAGCTGACACATAACCACCTATCTTGGCTGTAAAGTCTCTTGATAAGCACAAGGAAAAGAAAGGTGGAAGGTCTATGACACATATGTCTTGGGGAACTGAAAAATTAGGACAAGCTTGAAGGGTAAGACTCAAATCTTTAATGATGCCCAATGTATTAATAGAGGTATTGTCCAATTGGATTACTCCTTTCTCTAAAGGCTGATACTTTAGCCCAAGCTTGTCAGCAACCTGCTTTTGCATTACAGAGCTACTAGCTCCACTGTCTACCATACAGTTATGAACTAACTTGTCACCTATGATTATTGATACGTAAAAAGGAGGTGATTTAACTTCTTTTCCAATCTCTTTGCTGGGTTGTTTATCATTTCCTTGAGTATCATTTCTCAATGCAGTGTTAACTTGACCTATTGGGGATTCAGACTCAACGGACACCTTAAGGTTTGACAAAGCTGAGCGTAAAATATCCTTTTGACCTGGGATGACTAATGAATCCCACATAGACATCGTTACATTTGTCTTTTTCATACTATCAAGAATATTAAAGGGTACAGTTGGGTTTACTTTATGATGTACCTTTACGCTAGCATGATCAGCTTGCAAGTGTGGTTGCTCTTTAACTGGGAGTTGCTAATTTTTTTGCCAAACAAGAGTCACTTGAGATGTAGATGGTTCTGTAGCCGTTGCTCCTCCTTTATCAGCTGCTTTATCAAGCTCCAAAGCTCTTTTCTTTGCTCTCGTATTAGCTGCAACTGGAGAATTGTCCACATTCAATCCACAGAATTCCTCACCTTGCCAATTAAGTAGAGTAGTGTCATTGGTAGGCTGATCTTGGCGTTGTGGAGATGCATCATTGAATTCATTATGTCATGAACTTGAGGCATTATGTACCATCAGTGCTTGATTAATAAGTCCATTTGAGCAAGTGGCTTGATTGTGAGGCTAGCTGCAAGGGTAACATCACTCATAATCTACTTCCAAGTTGTTTTGAACAGGGACAAGATCCTTAGCTGCACTAACAGGTGCTGGAGCATAGGCCTGAAAAGGTCTTGTGTTCACATTCTATCTTGGGCCCTGATAATTTCCCTAGTAAGCTGGTCTACTACCTTGATATGCTTGTTGCTAACCTGAATTTTGCTATTGATAAGGCCTACTATATGATTGCTGCTTCTCCAAGTTTACAAGCTTGTTACCAAAAGACTGCAATAGACTTTTGATTTCTTGTAACTCATTTGGAGAACTTGAAGCAGCATTTTCTTGTATTACAGCAACTGAAACAGGTGGCAAAGGTGTAAAAGGTGGTATCTGCAAAGGAATATTTGCATGAATCTCTGGGAATATAGGCATTGGTGGCCTAGGAGTGAGTTTTCCAGCTTGTATTAGGCTGTTTTCAGCTCTAATTGCTATTTCAAATGTGCTTGGTAGAGAAACACCCCCCATTGATTGTATCATAATAGCTATATCACTGTTAAGAGCCTTCAGGAAGTACAAAAATGCATATTTTGGAGGTGGTCTTACCACTGTAGGGATTCTATCCCAGGTTCTTTGAAACCTAAAATTAAAATCATTCATTTGTTCCTGAGGAGCCCTCCTAAGTGTAGTCAATTGTTCCAACAAGGATAAATTGTCAGACCTATCCTGAAACTGCCTATACAGCTTGTCACCCAACTCATCCCAGGTGGCAACTGAACCTACAACAAGACTCCTGAACCATTGTAATGCCCTTCCTTTGAATGATGTTGCAAGTAATCTTACAGCCACATCTTCTTGTATGATATGGTGAACCCCACATCAGGAAGCAACATCACGTATATGTTCAATAGGGGTGGTCTAATCTTCCCCACTGAAAATTGGAAAACTTTTCAGAGCTGCCATTGGGATGTCATTGTGTTGTAAAAAATTTAATGGACTACCTTCATCAAATGGCACAAAAGGCTGATTTCTGGGAGCAGCCATTGGAGGTGGATTTACTTGCAAGCTAGGTGAATTGGAGAATGGGACAATAATATAAGGTCTCAGAGATGGAGGGGTAGATTTGGCTCTTCTAGAATAAACAATTTTTGTCCTAGACCTTTTTGTTGCTTTGCCTTGTCTTCTTGGTGGTGACAACTGCAAATATTCAAAATGAACTAAGCCGCTCCTTGTCTGAACTCTTCTCATAAACTGTAGAAGGCGCTGATTCTGAAGTTCTTTCTCTTTATGGAGTTGCCAAGTATGCAAAATGACTTCTGTAAAGTCTGAAACTCGCTAGTTTCATACCAAACCAACAATATCACGTGGAAAATGGTCCCATCGGGCGTGCCAGAAACTGTTGTCTCTTAGAAATGCACCCTATGCAGAGTTATGAAAACTAAGCTTTCTAGAGAAACATGGGATCATTTCAAGGTTGTGGGTCACCTGAAGCTAAAATGAACCTCCGGAGAAGGCCGGCTTTCTTTGTGGTATCACCTAACTAATGCTCTTTGAAGAAAAGGGAAGAAGGCAGGTATGAAAATTAAAACTTAAACCTACGGTGATACACCAAACTGATGAGATCAATGAAATATTTAGAATGCACTTGGAAATTGTCAATGATCATAAGGATACACATCAAATTCTATGAGCATAGCATTAATATATATCACAAATAGGTTTGACTCACACACTTTTTCAATAAAGGAAAATATTTTCATAGAAAAGAATCTATGTGTGATTATGTAAACACAACTTGTGATTCATTTAATGGTGCTTTTTACAAAGGAAGGCATGAAACACCAGATAAAGTTATAAAGGAATGAAAGAATTCACAAGATAACTCGATCATTAACCTGAAATGCACAACACTTTGCAAGAATAGTGACAAAAATCTGAAGCATCAACAATGGCCAAAATAACTATGTACTTTATATTCCAAAAAAATCTAAGTGAGTTACAAAGCATACACCAGCTGAGAGAGGATTGATAAAAATCACTAACTCTTTTGAATGCATTCTTCGAAATCCCTACAAAGAGGCAAAAAATTCCCTATATACAAAAATATATTGGCCCCTTAGGGCTTACAAAATATCTCCCTTCAAAAAAAATATCCCTTAGATCTTTTAATGGAGTTAATGTTGTGTTTGATTGCATCCCTGCTGTCCATGTCAGTGAAGAGTTTCTTCCATGGATGGTCTTCTTCAGATCTTTCTGCAACCACCGCAACTACTTATGCTCCTTGTGTCCACCTTTGAACCTCTTTGGCTAAGCTTCCTTGAATGCTTCTAACTTCCGAGCAGATCCATGTCAATTCACATTCTGTTAATCTACTTGGCACCGGTCAAGCTGCCAACGATTCACCCGTAGCTCTCTCTGATTGGTTGGGCACATTCCACATGAATTCCCCTATGGTCAAAAGCTTGTTCATTCATAATCGCATCTCGGTGAGACACTAGAAGTGTTTTGCCGATGCGATTATGCCCCTCTGCAGCTATCGACATAACATGGAACTATCGATGAGAGTTCTTATTAGGCTTCAAAATTCATACCGATATCCCTGAAACCATCGGCAAGACACAACTCTTTCGTTGAGACATCATGTCAAAATCCCCATTCTTTGGCGAACTCCTTCATTTCGGGGAGACTCTGATCGGTCGCTGGGACATCACAACGATGACACCTTTTTTCCCCCGAGCTCCAAATTCTTTCGACAAGAGTCCACCCTATCGGCCAGACATCTTAGCGAAAGCGCAAACCCTCGGCGAGCTCACTTTGCATTGGGGAGACATCCCTGTGTCGACAAGACATCATGGCGAGCTCACTCATTCTCCTGAGCTCAAAGATTGCATTCGGTGAGACATTGGCGTGTTGGTGAGACCTCTTGCTGAAGCCTCATTATCCTACCGCTATGCTCCATAGTCAGCGAGACTCATCGGGTCGAGGAGACATCCGGGCGAAGGCATCCACTTTCGCTGAGCTTATTTCACTTCGGGGAGGTCCTTCATATCGAAAAGAGTTTATTGATATCACCCCAAATGTATTCCACTCCTTCGAGCTCTACATTCCTTTCAGTGAGACACTAGCAAGTCGGGAACACTTCATAGCGAGGTCCAATAGTCATACCGATATCTGCCTCCATCACTGAGACCACACCATGTCGGCAAGACATTGCTCCGACGGCTGGAAGTTACACCGATGTCATATACATCAGGGAGACCTTCTGCATTTAGCGAGACCTTATGGCGAAGCTCAACCACTTCCCTAGGCTCAAACATCCCTTTGGTGAGACACTAAACCCTTGGTGAGACATTATGCTGATATAAATTTCTCTCGGAGAGGCCTTTGCCAGTCGCCGAGAGATCTTGGAAACTTGACCTTCCTTTTCAAAAATTGGGATCCCATCGGGGTGACTCTCATGTGTCGGCGAGACTTCCTGCCGAGCTTCTCACATTACACAGAAGGCACAAGGCATGTCGGTGTGACTTTTCATTATCGATGAGACTTCCTGTCGAGCTCACATCCTTTCGGTGACGCTGCTTCCCTTCGGCAAGACATTGCTCGTCGGTGAGACCTCTTGGCTAAGCCCCATACTATCACTGAGACCCTGGCCTGTCGGCCAGACATTTCACCAAGATGACCATCCTATGTCAGGAGCACTCCGTTTCGGTGTGACTTCGCTTGATCGGCTAGACCCTACACCGAGACCTTACCTTCTAGCGAACTCAAATCTTCATTCGGGGAGACCCCTCCTTGTCAGTAAGAGCCCATACTGAAATTGTTTGTTTTCGTCCACGCCAACCTTATGAGCTACTATTGCCGAGACATCCCAAGCGGAGAAATACAAAACTTCATAGTGACTGAGGTGTCCTGGCGACCATGAGGATTTCAAACAAGTATGACTCAAAGCTTGTCAGCAAGACCCTTGGGGAAGTCTTGTCGACTTTATTCCTTCAAGGGTTTTATGCCAAATCAGAGTGAGGGATCCCCTCCAATAGACCTCTTTGTGACTTAGCATCAGATGCATGATTCTTCCCTTGCGTGAATGCTCCATTTGGCCCTCTTGAACATCTATCACATGATTTATCCTGCCTGATTGAGCCCATAGGTGAAAATTTGGGCAACAATTATCAAATGTTGTATTTGTGAAATCTAGATCATATGGATTTAGGATGATTTCTATTTGATTTTATGGACACCTACAATTCACTCCTTCATTTCAGCCCCACTATCACATTTCATTCACCACAACACTAAGCATAAGGAGTAAGTAATAAGGTGTTAAGATAGTGGAATTTTTAAGAAAAAAATACTTGGAGGAGCATGAATTGATTGATGATATGGTAATTATCTTGGATTCCTAATAATTGAATCTCTATCCTACTCAAGATGTTATGGGTAAAGAGGCAACACAATCAAACTCATATAGAAGACATACAAAGATCATAAAACAATGCTATTCAAGACCAAAGAACTATTTGAAAACTATAAGAAGTTACTTAAATAGGATGGGAAGATCAATAAAAATGTGATTAGGGAGGGTGAATTATTAATAAAAAAATGATTTATGGGGATAACTCGAGAGCAATGGTGGTAGGTAGAATTGAGACTTAGCTAAACTTGTGATCAAAAGTAGAATTGGTGGATAAATGACTAGAATTGAGAGTTCTTACAAGCCAATTTAGAAGTTGAGAGTGTCCCTTTCATGAATGGGTTCACCTCTTTGTCTAGGGTAGATTATTTGTATTGCCACAAAATATAGTTTTTGAACAAGGATAAGGTATGCATGCTAGGAAAGGTGTTGGGGATATTAAGAAAAATATAGGAGTTTGTCTTAAGAGCTAAGAAGATGCTTCCATTAGAGTCAAAATAATGAGATAGTGCATTCATGTCACGTGAATTTTTAGATGAACCACCAAATCATCATCAAACTATTGTATATGTCCATATAGTACTAGTAACTTACCTTTTTCCCCCTTAGGTATGGTAATCTATATGTAAGATCAGTTTCATTTCCTAAAATAATTAGGTGGGACCCGTACTTACCTTGTAATAACTTAAGCATATGTTTCTTGTATGTTTGCTTTATTTTAATTTAGTTTTTGATATTATATTTATCAGTGATATTTTGTACTAATATGAATATATTTTATCAATGGTGTTTTATATTGGAATTTTTTGTCTATGTAAATTCAAGACCCAATTAGATTTGTAATCCAAAGAAAAAATGGTGAAGTGATTAGAATTAGAATTTCTCACAAGCTAATTCAAAAGTTAAGTTCACCCTATTGATCAATGGGTCACCTATTTTGATAGGGTGGGTAATTTGTATTTACAAGATAGATCACATAGGTGACAATTGAGATGCTTGGGTTGCCTCATCGATCAAAGCATAAAAATATATGGGTAAAATCAAGAAGTTGGTTCCACAAAGAGGGGAAGTTTCGACCAAAATATAAAAAAATCACTGGAAATGCATACGCATTTTTGAAAAATGTGTACATGCTTTGGATTGAATTCTTGAGCCTAAATCCAAACGTGTATGCATTTAGATTTAGGTATGCACCAAGAAATGTGTGCGTGTTACTAAAAACTATTTATTTTTTTAAATAAATGACAGTCATATTCATTTTTCACTACAATTTGGTTGACAAGCTTAAGGAAGAGAGAATTTTGCGTACGCATTCTTGAGGCTTGTACCATAGAAAAAAGGAAACTTGCTTGATTTGGGGAATAATTGATGATAAATTTGACTTAATGAGGCCTTGATTCAGTGTTGTGATATTTTTTTCACATCCACACTAGGTCTTGGACCCTTTCAAATGCATTTATTCATGTCTTGTGAAGGTGTTGTGAAGTGTTGTAAAGCATTTCTACACTTTTCTAGACCCTATTCATTACAATTCACCTAAAAATCACATTTTCATCACTTATCAAGTCCTATTCTAAAGTGTTGTAAAGTTTTGTAATAGGATTTCACGCTTTTCTAGACTTGTTTTTATTATTTACACCTTTCTTATGCTTTATTTGACCCCTTTATACACTCATAAGGCTTAATTAAGTGTATTTTTTAATGTAAGCCTGACAAACAACATTAAATGTGACTTAATTCCTGAAACCCACTTACAAGTCCAAGATGGGACCCATTCACCATGGGTGGCAAATGAGTCCCTCTTGGCTCCAAATTCAAAACATTTTAAATTTTCTTTCGGGTTTTTATTCAAAAATGCCTTATGTCAGCTTGTGATGAGGTATCATTGGGTTACTAAGGCACAAATGTGTATAAATAAGTGTTTTTCTCCTCATTTTACACCTCCTAACTCATTTTATATTCATTCTTCATTATTCATCCATCTCAAGACAAGCAAGTTAGGTTTTCATCATTTCAAGTCATTAAGATAGCAATTTTTACACATTCAAGTGTAAATCCTTCATGTTTTGTTGTAGAAATTCAAGATCAAACATCATGGCAAGGTAAATCAATTCCATTATTGCATTTTTCATTACATTCTTTCTCTATTTTGGTTTAATTGCCTAAAAGGGGTTTGACCAAGGAAAACCCCCATACCCTAACATTCAACATTTCTTCTTCTCTTCTTGTGTGTTTGTATATTTAGACATCTTGGAAGCTTGGAAATCATTAAGAATCTAGAAATTTTTTTAGGCCTTCTCTTCATTTTTCAAGTCAAATATCAACAAAAACTCACTTCCAGGTTCATAAATCAGAGTTTCGAAAGCGAACACCTGTAGAAAGCCAAAGTGCAAACCAAAAGCTCTAGATTCCACTTTTGAATATTCAAAAAATAAAAAGTGGAATCATTCACCATGGGAGGAAAATGAGTCCCATTTCCAGGTCAGTTTTTGGTTTTCTACATTTTTAGATACCCTTTTGTCTGAAACGGGTTCCGAAAGAGTTTTGTAGAACGGGGACTGATTGGCCCAAAATGGTGAATGAGTCCCACCAGGCCTAAAAATTAGCATCAGTAGAATTTCAAATGTCATTTCCAGTCTCTATCCATATCACAAGTGCACACTTTCAGTTTGGTTCATTTTTGTTCAGTTTTGTTCACATTTCTAGGTGTTTTTCATTACACAATGTGTTTTCAAACAAATCACATTTCTTAGGTTTTGCATACTTAATCAATCAATTTCAGTACTTAGTTGCATCCAAATCATTTCATTTAGACATAATTTCATCACACATTCCCTTATTTGAGTGAACCACCTAGATTTTGATGGGGTTTATCTCTCTCCTTTTAGGTGAAAGATCCTAAGAGTGCAAGAGTGTCCTATAAACCTCATTCCCAAAAATCCTAAGGCTTTGAGTCATAAAATATAACATTTTTAGGAGTTTTGTATGCTTCCCTATGAGGGGGCACCTAATTTCTCTAAGTAATATTGATTTTCACTCTAGCATGCATTTCATCCTTCATTTCGGCTCACCTTTGTCTTGCACTCAGTAGGGGCAAGGGGTTATGTAGCCTTGTCCTCGTATGTCACTTGTGGTCACCTCTTTTGGCTAGTAATTAACCTTTCATGAATACATAAGAGAAATCTTGGAATGTGGATGACATGCCTTAAGTTGGCTCGCATATGACATACTACCCTTATTCATAACATAGCTTATTGGAAACATATGACTTGGCCTAGGGCTTTCCGAATAAGCTCTCCTAACCTCTTCTTCTACTTTAAAGCAATTGCTCACAGTACTGGTTTTTACAACCACTTTAAAGTTTGGGCATACATCACCACTCACATTTCATTGTGTGATTTTCTTTTTCTTTTGATTTCCTCTCTTGGACACATTTGGCACAATGTTCCCTAGGATGAGACCTTGCACTTGTCCTCTCTCTGAAACAAGATGAGACCGTTTGCACTTATCCTCTCTTGGATACATTGAGCATGGTGTTCCCTAATATGAGACCTTGCATGAATTAATAAAAATCTCTTTGAACAAACCTTACACTATTTGACATTAACAATGTCTATGAGTGTCAAGCATACGAAGTTTTGCTTACCTTATAGAGCTTGAAAACCATTTTCCCTTGTGCTTCCTTATTAAAGTTATCAGGAAGTATAACTTTGGTATGGATGAGTGGGAAGCCCATCCAGTGGCACGACTTTCCCCATAGCCACCTATGTATTTGCGAGTGCATACCAACTAGTGTATATTTCTCACCTTTTGGGCTTTCTCACCTGGCGAACAACCAAGAGTTCTGTCACCCTAGAGTGAGTATGCATTTTATTTTGGAAAAACAACCTAGATCTGATCCACAACTAGCTGGACAAACGATTGAAGCTTGATCCACCCTTTCATTTTCATTTTTCTCATTCTTTCCATTGCATGATTATGTATCTTGATGGTTTGACTTAGGATCTTGGATCCTGCAAGCTTGACTGCCTTCTTGATCTTTTTCATTCTTTTCCATCTACATCTATACACTTGGATCTCTCTTGAATGTCTACTTTAATGTGAATTTGAAGCAAGTTCATTCTCTCACTAAAGTGGGGGCTAAATGTACCATAGAAAAAAGGCAACTTGCTTGATTTGGGGAATAATTGATGATAAATTGGACTTAATGAGGCCTTGATTTAGTGTTGTGAGATGTTTTTCATATCCACACTAGGTCTTAGACCCTTTCAAATGCATTTATTGACGTCTTGTGAAGGTGTTGTGAAGTATTGTAAAACATTTCTACACTTTTCTAGACTCTATTCATTATAATTCACCTAAAAAATCACCTTTTCATCACTTATAAAGTCCTATTCTAAAGTGTTGTAAAATCTTGTAACAAGATTTCATGCTTTTCTAGACTTGTTTTCACTATTTACACCTTTTTTATGCTTTATTTGACCCCTTTATGCACTCATAAGGATTAATTAAGTGTATTTTTTAATGTAATACTGAAAAACAACATTATATGTGACTTAATTCCTGACACCCACTTACAATTCCAAGGTGGAACCCATTTGCCATGGGTGGCGAATGAGTCCCTCTTGGCTCCAAATTCAAAATATTTCAAATTTTCTTTCAAGTTTTTATTCAAAAATGCCTTATGTCAGCCTGTGATGAGGTATCATTGGGTTAGTAAGGTCTAAGGCACAAGTGTGTATAAATAAGTTTTTTTCTCCTCATTTTACACCTCCTAACTCATTTTATATTCATTCTTTATTATTCATCCATCATTCTTCCATCTCAAGACAAGCAAGTTAGGGTTTCATCATTTCAAGTCATTAAGATAGCAATTTTTAGACATTCAAGGGTAGATCCTTCATGTTTTGTTGCATACATTCAAGATCAAACATCATGGAAAGGTAAATCAATTCCATTATTGCATGTTTCATTACATTCTTTCTCTATTTTGGTTAAATTACCTAAAAGGGGTTTGACCAAGGCAAACCCTCATACCCTAACATTTAACATTTCTTCTTCTCTTCTTGTGTGTTTGCAGATTTAGACATCTTGGAAGCTTGGAAATCATTAAGAATCAAGTTACAAAGTTTTTTAGGTATTCTCTTCATTTTCCAAGTCAAAATATCAACAAAAACTCACTTTCAAGTTCAGAAATCAGAGTTTCAGAAGTGGACACCTGTAGAAAGCCAAAGTGCAAACTGAAAGCTCCAAATTTCACCTTTGAATATTTAGAAATTCAAAAGTGGACTCATTTTCCATGGTTGTCAAATGAGTCCCATTTCCAGGTTAGTTTTTGGTTTTCTGCATTTTTAGATACCCTTTTGTTCGAAACGGGTTCCAGAAGAGTTTTGCAGAACTAGGACTGATTCACCCAGAATGGTGAATGAGTCCCACTAGGCCTAAAAACTAGCATCAGAAGCATTTCAAATGTCATTTCTAGCCTCCATCCATATCTCAGGTGCACACTTTCAGTTTGGTTCATAATTTTGTTCACATTTCTAAGTGTTTTGCATTTCATAATGTGTTTTCAAACAAATCACATTTCTTAGGTTTTGAATACATAATCAATCAATTTCAGTACTTAGTTGCATCCACATCATTGCATTTAGACATAATTTCATCATACATTCCCTTATCTGAGTGAACCACCTAGATTTTGATGGGGTTTATCTCGCTCCTTTTAGGTGAAAGATCCTAAGACCGCAAGAGTAGCCTATAAACCTCATTCCCAAAAATTTGTGGTTCAGGGCCAATTTAACCTAATTTTCACTTCCACCTCCTCCCATCAAAACAACCAACCTCAATGACCTCCAGGTTGGTTGAATTTTTCTCTTTTTTTGCTTTATATCTTGCATTTTTGTTTTGTAATTGTTATTTAATTTTTAATTTTTTTTTATGTTGAATATTTTATAGTTTTGAAATTGTATTTGTAACCAAAAACAACCAAACCAAAAATGTTACATTGTACATTGAAAACCATAAAATCTATACCTAAATTAACTAGAATTTAACCTAAATTGAACACAAAACTTAGAAATCAAAACCCTAAACCCTAGGTTCCAAAAAAAAAAGACCTAAAAACTAAAAGCCTTAACCCTAGGACCTAAACCCTAAAACCTAAACCTAAAACCCTAAACCCTAAAACCTAAACCTATATTAGATTTATAATGTCTAGATTGTTGCCTTTTTACTAGCCCTCAAATCACATAATTCCTACAATAATAACTTCTTAAGAAAATCTCATATTTTTATAACAATTCTTTAGTTAAGCCTTAATTTACATAATATCACATTCCACCTTTCATAATGATTGTATATTTTCCATACAAGGAGCATATCTAGCACCAAATTCTACATTTTCAAGGAAATAATAACTTGTTTCAAATATGGTCTTAATAATAGTTATTAGTGAGCCCAAGATTGCATTAGTAATACCTTTTATCACTCCTAATCCTTATTCTCCACCTCTAACAAATCTTCAAATACTTGGTGTGCTCACTTTTCCAAGTCCTTGTTCAATTTCTTTAGCAAAATTCACCTGTGTTCATAATCTTCATGCTTAGGTGCACAACAAGTCCCTAAAATTTATATCTATGTCCCTATACATACCTCTAAGGAACTCAAAACCAAGTATCAAATTTTATCAAAATAGGCTTGGAAAGTACAATTTACCACTCAATTTTAACCTTTCAAGTAAAATGAAACTATATGGTTACTAGAAGTCAACACAAAACCAATTGAATATACATGATTTGATCAAATTAAACTCTCTATGATAAAATAAATTTTATATGAATATGCTTGTTGGCTCTAATTCTCAAAATCATTTTTATTGCAATAAAAATTCAAGGTTCATGGTCTATAATAGACAATGAAAAGGAATGGACAGTTTATAATTTTATATATTCTTCTTCATGGACCTAATACTTAAAACTTTCAAAAGTGACAACGTTTGAGACTTATAAATATGTCTATAAAATATATAATAACAAAACCTGAGAAACTTTTGAAATAGCCATTATTATCTTCTCAAACTAGTAAGGAAATATAGGCTAGTTAAGAAAAACAACTCTAGAAATTTAGTTAGAAATTAAACCAAAATATCACCTTCCCAAAATCACACAATCATGAAATTCCAACAATAAATTATGATCAAGTAGCTCATTAAATTATACTTAATACATTTATAATTTTTCTACTTGTCAAATCAATGAAGTAGGACCTTGATATTATTATTTAAAGATTTTAAATTAGGCCATTGTGTTGAAATCAAAACTTAAGATAGAGTGAGAATTTAATCAAGGGCATGTACATGACTTTAATTATATAATTTAATGTACATGTTGTAGGGGAGGTTGTAATTCTTTGTATAAATTCTCCAACATAAATTTGTCTAAATTTTCATGCTATGGATTTTTTAATGTTTTAAATTGAATGTGTCTTCAAATGAAATGTATTTTGAATTTGTGCATGTTCAATGTGATTTATAACTTTCCAATTGTGTACATTATTTAATTAGTTTGTTGATATATTTTTTTTAATTGTTTAACATGCAATTGCCATTTCATTGAACATGGAGCCTGACTTTAATATAGAGGATTTTATACCTAATGAACAGCTCAAAAATCCCATACATCCACATTTTCCACCATGAAAAAAACCCCACACCTCCACCCTCTCCACCTCCTAACCCCCCACACCCTATAGTAGATCAAAATCAGTTAAGAGAGAGCATTAGAGAAAACCTTAATGTGATTCAAGAAAATATAGATTTGATAAAAATGAGCCTAACATTCCCCCCATCTTGCACGGTTTGCATCCTCGATGCAATCTATTGTTGATTTTGTTTGATCTATTGATGCAGACCTAGATAGGTTCCATCAATGGAGAGAAGAGAGGAGACAATTCTATGCAAATAGATTTTCTTATAAAGAAATCTATGACCTTAAAATTACCAAACAAGCCATTTGCCAACATTTATTTATCTTGCAAATAAACGAACCAATTCCACCTAGAATTTCAATTAAATGGTGTAGGCACTCGCAAATAGTTGCAAATTTTTGGGATAGATGGTGGATGATATTTGATACTCCACCACATGGCAATTGTGAGGTGTCCCTTTACTTTTTGAGAAATGTATGGTTTGTGTTTGAGTTGGGTTTAAAACCCAACTATTTTGATATGAGGTCATTTCAAGGAGTTGGGAATGGCATGCCCCAACATAGATTAGGAGCATGTGTCAATCCTCAATGATGTGCTTTGATTGCTCCTATTGTTTCTCCTCCTTCTCCTAGTGTTTCCGCTACATTTCAGTAGAAGACGATGTTGTCGACATTAGGAGCATTGAGTTATCTTTCAGGACATCTCACTCATTAGACCACATGCAGTGGCTAAAGTGGGAAATAGAGAGCATTGAGGCTCAGGCTATGGGCATACTCAGGCATCCACTTCAGGTGACCCACATGCATCTAGGACAGAGTCATATATGGATTTACTATATTTTGAGGATCATCCTACACATGTATGTACATCTTTTGAACTTAGGCACATTTTAGTTTGTTTGAAATATGCAAAATTCATGTAAATAATAACATTAAATTATATATATATATATACATACATATATATAATATAATAGTAATTCAAGAAGTGTTTGGTGTAGATGCATGATCACATGATTCCTAAATCTCAATATGATCGTGTATGTATTTTAAGTGTTGCAGAATTGGGCTCACCTTTTGGTCAGGTACAAACTAATATATATTTTAATTTATGTGGACATATCTAATTTAATTTGAATTTGTACACATGTGTGAAATGATATATTATATCTAGATGCAAGGAGGTCATGCGATACCAAGTACCGACCAACCACAAGTTGTGGTGAGTACTCCCGAGTCATCATCAACTATTATGCATGGGCCATCTCAAGTGTGTGCTTTCAAATTTTTGTTAAGTTTAAAATAAATACACATCATTGATCTAATTTAATTTGAATTTGTACACATGTGTGCATGATCTATACATTATTGTATATATATGCAAGGATTTCATGTGATACCCATGGTGAGCGCACCTAAGATATCGTCGGCTTTTATGCATGGGAAATCTCAGGTGCATGATCATGAGGTCATAACATTCGAGGTTGTAAACTTTACTAAATATCCTATGCAATTTTTAGGTACCTTTTACATATATATATTCGAGGTTCTAACATATTTTTTGCTTTATTTGAATATGCAAGAATTAGTAGATCAAGCATTTGGACCTTCTCAATTGACAATTATACTAACCATTGAATAAAATGTGCCAGTAGATTCACATGATCATATGGTAATTTATGCATACTAAAAAAACATTTTTACTATATTTACTAGATATTTAATTAAATTTATTTTTATCAAGTTTATATGCTAATTAAATCAAAATTTCTAAATAACTTTAAATCTAATTTCAAGTTTCTTGTACTCTTCTACAACATGTTACAGGTACATCTAGTCCACGTGGATCAAAGAGGAGACTTGATATGACTGATTTACCTGATAGTTAGATGGTTTTAAATTTTATGGACTATAGATCTAGTTTTATTTAAATATATGTGTTGGAATTGACGTATACATTTTGAACATGTTATTTCATGGACCATTTCACACACATTATATTGATTAATATGATCATGTTTGCATTTATTTATATCAGTTGACTTTAATATGATCATTATATATGCACTCAATTATGATCGTGTTATCTTCATTTTGATGATTATATGCGCGCATGTATGTATATATATTTTATCTAATTTTCAAGTAATATGCACTATATAAATTCTTATCTAGAATCAAATTTCATATATATTTACATGCCATTGTTGAATTAAGTTTAGACATGTCTTAAAATGATTAACTCTAAAAATTCAATAATTTATCACATAGTTAGGTGACAAATTAAAACATTCCTTAAATAGTTTAGATCATATTCATAATAAATTAAGGGCAGGTAATTTTAACTATTTTCCAATTCTAGCAAATATTTGAATCATTGAACAAAAATCTATCTCCTTGTATGTATAAAATGTATAATCTATACAATTGAACAATTAAACAATATGTGGTAAATATAAGACATGATTTGCATAAGATAAAATTGGAACAAGATATTTAAAAAGTGACTAATCAGTTCAATGAAGTTCATACATCAAAAAAATGTATATAATGTATATTGATGTCTAATACAACTATATAACATGATGAAGCATGTGTGCATGTAGATACAATTTAAGCTTATTGACTTTTAGTTGAATACCACAAATTGTTATTTACATAGTCTCTTGATAAAAAAAATTTACAATGACAATCACATGGTAGACCGACTTGATGAGAACCTACAAAAATAATTAATGTAAGTAACTATATTTTTATGTCATTTAACTAAATAATTAATGTGATAAAAGAAAAATATATAGTAAAATTTAGAAAATTGGATCTTATAAATTCCTTACAAATTCAAGTGATGTTTTCCATAGGATGGATTAAGGGGAACTAAGAGGATATAGCTTAAGGGGTCCTAAGAGAATGCCTTAAAGGGAGTTAAGAGAATGACATTAGGGGATGCAAGAGGGTGGATTAAGGGGAGTTAATAGAATTACTTTAAGGGATGCAAGAGGGTGGACTAAGGGGAGTTAAGAGAATGACTTAAAGGGATGCAAGAGGGTGGATTAAGGGGATGCATCTCACGAACCCTAGGATATGGCTTAACGGGTCCTAAGAGGATGGCTTAAGGGGAATTATGAGAGTGACTTAAGGGATGCAAGAGGGTGGATTAAGGGATGTAAGAGGATATGAATTAAGGGTCCTTTAAGAGGATGGCTTAAGGGGATGCAAGAGGGTGGATTAATGGGAGTTGATAGAATGACTGAAATGGATGCAAGAGGGTGGATTAAGGGAATTTGAGAGAATGACTTAAAGGGATGCAAGACGGTGGATTAAGGGGATGCATCTCATGAACCCTAGGATATGGCTTAACGGGTCCTAAGAGGATGGCTTAAGGGGAATTATGAGAGTGACATAAGGGATTAAAGAGGGTGGATTATGGGTATGTAAGAGGGTATGACTAAGATATGAATCCTAAACCCTCAACCCTAAGACCTATATCCTAGGAGATGAACCCTAAACCCTTAACCCATATAGATTTTTTATTCTAAGTATCTCATGAACCCTAGAAATCCTAAACCCTTAACCCTTAACCCTTAACCCATATAGATTTGTTATTCTAAGTATCTTGTGAACCCTAGAAATCCTAAACCCTTAATCTTAGAACCTAAACCCTTAACCCATATTAGATTTGTTATTCTAAGGTTCTAAGCATCTCATGAACCCCAGAAACCCTAACCATAGGACCCAAGGCTGTGGAGATGAACCCTAAACCCTTAACCCACATAGATTTATTATTATAAGCATCTCATGAACCCTAGGATATGAAGATCCTAAATCCTTAACCCTAGGAACTAAAGCCTAGGAGATGAACCCTAAATCCTTAACCCTAAAGTTAAGAGAGTGACTTAATGGGATACAAGACAATGGATTAAGGGTAGATAAGAGGATATGGCTTAAGGGGTCCTAAGAGGATGGCTTAAGGGGAGTTGAGAGAGTGACTTAAGGGGATGCAAGATGATGGATTAAGGGTAGATACGAGGATATGGCTTAAGGGGTCCTAAGAGGATGGCTTAAGGGGAGTTGAGAGAGTGACTTAAGAGGATGCAAGAGGATGGATTAAGGGTAGATATACAAAGATATGGATTAAGGTGTACTAAGAGGATCAATTAAGGAAACTTAAGAGAGTGACTTAAGGGGATGTGAGATGGTGGATTAAGGGTAGATAAGAGGATATGGCTTAAGGAGTCTTAAGAGGATGGCTTAAGGGGATTTGAGAGAGTGACTTAAGGGGATGCAAGATGATGGAATAATGGTAGATAAGAGGATATGGCTTAAGGGATGTTGAGAGAGTAACTTAAGGGGATGCAAGAGGATGGATTAAGGGGTCATAAGAGGATGGATTAATGGGAATTAATAGACTTAAGGGGACACAAGAGGATGTATTAAGGGTATATATATGAGGATATGGCTTAAGGGGTACTAAGAGGATGACTTAAGGGGAGTTAAGTGAGTGACTTAAGGGGATGCAAGATGATGGATTAAAGGTAGATAAGAGGATATGGCTTAAGGGGTCCTAAAAGGATGGCTTAAGGGGAATTAAGAGAGTGACTTAAGGGGTCCTAAGAGAATGGCTTAAGGGGATATGAAATCAATTATAAACTTTTTATAAAATGACAGTGAATTATTTAGTTTTATATTTATACTATCCATTAAATGTATCTAGAACTATATATAGTTACCTGTCTCTAGATTTGAATTCTATTGTAATATATATGCATGTCATCTCTTTTGTGTAATACATCTAGTTTTGGGAGAACCAAAACAAAAAATGATATAAAACTTTAATTAGGAAATGACTAAAGACAAATATATATAGACATGTATATGTGATAAATTTTTCACTATATATTGACTATCAATTAAATATATATACAACTATATATAAGTACCTATATTTATTTACTTTGTTGTACCATCTACATCCTCTCTTTTTTTGTAATGCATCTATGATTGTCTCATGATCATCCATTGAAAGTGTCCATAACACTTTATTAGCAAGCCTCCCTTGATATATAACTAGTTTTATATTGGTTGCCAAAATCAAATGTGAATAATGTATAATCTTCTTGTGTCTATCATAATCTTCAAATGCAGGAAAGACATTCTTTCTTACCAAATATTTTCAAAGCCAAGTGCCAACAACAACCACAAAACCAGTTGGATACTCAAAGTTTTCATCATCCGCTCTAGGATGTATCAACTTATGTTTTCTCTCAAAACATCTAGCCAACCAATACTCTATCTCCTCTTCATTATCCTTAGGTGCAACAACAACATACACACATGTCCTGCAAAAAAATGTCCTGCGAAAAAAAATCAATAAAGAGTAACATATATTTAATTCACATATAAACATGCATACATACAAAATTTAATTCAATTTAATGTACCTTCTTGTACAAGGTCCGAAACACGATCATAATCATCTAATGAGAACACTTGATTATCTTCAATTGTCATTCCTTTTTGAACATGTGTCGATGTAGGTGTTAAGGCTCTTTGTTTCCATTCTTCAACCCATTCCATATTTTCACATGCCTCCCAATCACCTGCAATACAAAATTGACAAAAACATGCAAGCTCCCTTGTCCATATTATCCATGTGTTTGCATTTGAACTCTTAAACGAATGCCATTTAATAGATTCATTAATTGTTTCACAATCTTGTTGAGTAAAAATATCCTTTTCTTTTACTAACCAAAAGAAGCATTGAATTATTGAGCTCTCACTTGTTCTTGTAGATAATTTAGTATTGCACCAATCTACAATTGCACGTGCATCTCTGAATTTTGCAACATCCTCAAATTTTAGTTTCTCTCTAGCAAGATCTCTTTTCACACATGCACCTACTCCATCGTGTTCTCCTTTACCATGTCTAGCCTCAAAAAAACTCCACATACATGTTGGATATTATTTTCCTTATGAACACTACATAACCAATTAAACTTTCTAGCATTCTTGAATTGACCCGTGCAATTATCCGACCATATGAGATGTTCTCTCATTTGAATTCCTCTCTCTTTTAAATTTTAATAAAATATATCAAAACAATATTGAACAAACTCAAATGAATGTAATCGATTATCACTTACATAAAAATGGTACTCTCTCAAAAAAATTCTATTATCTTCTCTACTATCATCTACATGTCTATATACAATATGAACAAATATAGCTATTTGCACTAAATCATAATATTGTGATTGAATTTCTTCTTATGGAGCAAGAGTATAATTTTCAGAAAAATTAACAACAATATAGTTCCAATTGGGAATTTGTTTTTACATAAACAAAATTGATTATCAATCCAATGAGCATATTGAGAGTTTTTAACATATTTAGATACAATTTTATCTTGAAATTCTTTAATAAATGCATGCACACTAAATTTTTCCACAATTAGCTCACAACATTTTCCAATTTTCCATCTTTTAAAGAATACTCAATATTTTAATTTTTTTAACATCCACTAATTGTTGTCCAAATTTATCTAAACTAATTTCATGCATACATTCTCCTAATAATGAAAAGTTGCCACATCTATCACATTGTCCAGAAATACATGCTTTTAAATAAAATAAGTTTTCATTAGAGGGTTCACAAAACAAACTTGTTATAAAATATTTGTTTGTTTCAAGTGGCATATTAATACCACAAATGTCTTGCATAATTTGGTTAGCATGCAAAGTACAACGTATATATTGAAAAATATCATAATAATAACAAAATTGTACATGAGTCTTACAACAACAAGAGATTTGTTGTTTATTAATTCTAACATACTAGGGTTTACTATTTTTGAATGATCTTTGACTTATGCTAATATTAAATGGTAAGATTGAATCATCTAAAAAAAATTATATAATTCAATTTGAGTCATATCTAAGAGATGCTTTGGATGAGGTTCATGAATTTTGGAACCCACCCTTAATTTTAAAACATCTCTAATGTTAGGTGATACTCTTGTATTATCATGCCAATATTTTTCTATTAAAGATTTTATTTCATTAGTTAATTTCATGTCTAACCTTGGGAGTCTACCACTAAAACTCCAACATTGATTAATTGGATCTTTTTCAATACTTTCTCTTCTTTTAGCAACTCTTATCAAAGTTCTAGGATTTACTTTTATACATTTACTAATCTATCTTAACATTCTTTTATTTGAAGTTGCTTTATTAACTAGAGCAGTTGTTATTGCACGATGAGCTGCATTCTTATCTTTAGATCAACTTTTCTTACCTATAAAATCAATAGCATTAGCAAATCTAGATATGACTTGTTCTATTGAATCATCTTTCTTTTTTGGTTTTACAAAAATGCCTAATTTTTTCATCATTTTTCTCATTTTCGACATTCTCATCAATTGACATTGAAATCCTAATTTATTTCTATAAAAAACATTCTATATATTCTATTTTCATAAGTTCTCATTTGTCTCCAAGAAACTTTACCAGGAAGGTTATCTAGCATATCTTTTTCATTTGTAAAAAAAATATTTCATTTTCATTCATACAAGGGGTTTCATTTTCATTCACGCAAGGGGTTTCATTTTCATTTTCAAACATAAAAGGGATTTCATTAGATCATTTTCATCAATATGAGGGATTTCATTCTCATTTGCATTCATATAAGATATTTCATCATTATTATTATTTTGCATTGTTTCAAAACTAGAATTATCGATACCATTAATGGTGTATCCAGCTTCATGTAAATAACTAGGATTGATATTATCAAGACTTGGGTTTGAAGAAATACCTAGATAAATTATTTGAATAGGATCATTTTCCATATCATTGGGAGGTGGATTTGAAGACATGCCTAAAGTTGTTTGCATAGGTGCTATTTCCATATCATTCAAAGTTGAAGTCGAAGGCATAGTCGGTTTGTCTCCATAATTGCATTTTATTTCATATTCACAATCTCCACATTTGCATCATCTACATTCATCTCACCCTTCATGGTTTCCTCTTTAACATTCATGGAACTAGATGCTTCCAAAATTTTGATTTGATGAATCCTTTCTCTTCTATCCCTTTGTCTTTTTGCCTCCATTTCTCTATTTGCTTGAATTTCTTTGGGTGCCATTAACTTTCTATATTTTTTCTTTTCCTTTACTTTGATCCCATGGTTTTCAAACCCTCTTTGATAACAAAACAAATGATTCTTAACCTATTTTACAATTGCTACCTCCAAATATTCAAATAAAACTATATATTGTGAAGATCCTTTCTTTTATAAACTTTGAAGTACAAAAACATCATGAATACATCCAAAAGTTCTCTTTTTCCAAATCTTCTTGTAAAATGTTCTTGTACTTGATTCCACTTTAGAAAATTCAACCTGCACTTGTCTCTTCCAAAAATTTGAATAGAATATGCACTGTTAAGAGATTGCACAAGACAACATTGCAATAAAAAAAATGCAAAAAATGGTGCTTTCAGACTGTACTATAGAAAAGGAATGTTGTAGAAAAAATGTGCTATGATTAAACAAGAAATGTGTATGCATTATAAAATGCATACACGTTCTATTTTAGGAATGTGTACGCATTACCTTTGCCCAATGGGTAAATAGGTGTATACACCTAAAAATGGTCACATCACATAGTTTGGTAATTAATTAAATATTTTTAATATTTAATTAAATTTCTGAATTCGATCTACGTATAAATAAATCTAAATAATTTATTTATATTGTTCATTATTTCATTTCAATTAAATAAATAAGTTTATTTAATCATCTTTTCTTATTTATTTCTTAATTAATTAAAATAAACATTACGATTTATTTATATTAATTATCATTTAATCTTGGCTTGGATATTTTATTCAAATAAAGATTAAATATTTCTCTCTTTTAAATATATTCTTCTAATATCCATTCGTAATTAAATATTCAAAATATTTAATTCCTCTAATGTCCATTCACCATTAAATATTCTAAATATTTAATTTAATTCTTCTAATATCCATTCGCAATTAAATATTCCAAAATATTTAATTAATTCTTCTAAAGTCATCATAATTAAATATTTCAAAATATTTAATTAAATCTTCTATAGTTCTAAAATCAAAAATCAAACTCACATAAATGAAATTAAATAAATTTATTTATTTAATAAATTTGGGAATTATCTTCAACAACCGTGAAACAAACTGCCGAAATAGAAAAATTAAATTTCTCTGTTCCTGTGCAAGTTTGTTCCCGTGGGTTGAAGATAGGCTTCCATTCTTCTCTCCAACCTCCCAACCTCTTCCATCTTCCTCTCAACCTCTCCATCTCTCACCATTCAAACTTACCAGACAACCTCACAGCCGTTGGTCCTTGCCAGCCAGGATTTTGCCTGCAAAAAACTATAAATAGGACTGCCAGGTATTTGCAATCACATAGAAGCTTTCAATAGAATAACTATAGCCAATTTGCAATAGCATAAGCCTTTTAGCATTCATAGCATTCTCATTTTATTTCATAGCATCTTCAATTTACAGCCCCTGTGCATATCCGTATCAGTAATTCTTACCTCCACCAGCATATAGGATAGAGAAGCTTTATCACTTTGCATACTCATTCTACAGATTGCCATTTGGAGAAGCCGAGCTTACACAATCTGAGAGCAGCAGCTTCGAACAAATCTCTAGAGATGGAGGAGGATGGAACGCTTCTAAAGAAGCTTCATTTATTTCTTTTGAAATCAATTAAATTAGCTTTCCTTCAGTTTAAAGTTCCATTATTTGTGTTTTGTTTATCTCAATTTGATTGCACATATTTAACATACACAATAGGTAATGCTTACATGCTATATTTAAATAGCGCGTATGCATTTTATAACGTGTATGCATTATTTAAAATTTGAATCCCCAACCCACATGCAGCCTCGATTTTAGTCTCAAGAAAGGCTTGGCAAACTGACCCTTAGCCTTTGACCTACAACTAAAAAACTAAGGCAGGTTCAAGAGGAATGCCCAACTTTGGCAATATGGCTAATGGACTTTTTTTCTAAATCAATCTATGAAAATAAAACCCATTAGAGAACATGATGTCTAGTTTCCAAATATATATTTTTTATTAATATTAGATTATATATGTTAATTTTTAATTAATTTCTAAGCAAACTAGTCCATAAACTTGAAATATCAGGCTTTTTTTGTTTTTTAATAACTTTTTTTTTGGTTAACTTTCTTGTAAAAAAATTATATAGCATCAATCTTCAGAAAATTCTCTACACAATGGAAAAAATATTGAAAAAGTTTAGTTTAGGTCCAATTATGTTGTTTGTACACGTTGATTTTTAAAAACAATAATTAAGGCCAATAAAAATTCAATAAAAAAAAATTACAAAAAAATATTCTCATCAATCTTCATGTTAGCTCTCATTTCCCAAAATAAATTAGAAAAATACTCTTATTTGGGTCAAAAAGTGGTATCCGTATGCATGCATGGTATGGTAAAAAAAACTTTTAAAAAGTGGTTTTTATACATCCCTATCAAAATTTAATTTCTATCTTCTATGCATTTGAATAAATTACATATTTGGAAACTAGATTCAAAATGCTAAATTTCATATTACTGACCTTTTTTAAGATTCATTGTGTAAGTGCCTCAAATTTTCAGTCCAAGTGTGACAAATTCTGAAAAACAACAAAAACACTTCCACTTTTTGAGCTTTTTTGTGGACCCAACTTCTTGCATCAACCCATATTTTTTGAACAATTATAAGGTATGCATTCTAGGAAAAATGTTGGGGAGGCCAAGAAAAATATAGGAGGGTCCTAAGAGATGAGAAGATATAGTTAAAATAATTAGAGAGAGTGCATCCACATCATGTTAGTTGTGAGATGAACCACTATATCATTATCACACTATCATATATGTCCATGTGATATTGGGAACTTACAATGTTTGTCCCCTTAGGTATGGTAGTCTATATGGAAGTTCATTGTCATTTTATAAAATAGGCATGTGGGACCCATATGCCTTATAATAACTCAAGTGTATGTGTCTTGTATGTCTATCTACTTTTACATTGGTTCTAATATTATATTTATTAGTGATGTGTATTGCTATATCAATAATGTTTTGTATTGGTATTTTTATCTATGTATTTTAGGATGCATACATTATCACTTTATATCTTTTGACTATTACATTATATTTTACGTTCACTTTTTTTTATTGTATCTATTGTATGTGATTTGATTATGTTATCTAGTTTAGTATTATGATTGTGATGATTATCAAATTTTGTATTTGTGAAATATAAATCATATGGATTTAGGATGATTTTATAGACACCTATAATTCACTCCATTTTAGCCCCACTATCACATTTCTATCACCACAACACTAAGCATAAGGATTAAGTAACTGGGTGTTAAATATAGTAGAAGTTTCAAGAAAAAAACCCATTGAGGCTTGTAGGGAGCATGGATATTCTATGAGATGGAATTATCTTGGATCCCTAAGAATTGATTCTATATCATACTCAAGAAATTATGGGTAAAGCAGCAACAAAATCAAACTCACACCAAAGACTTGTAAAAATCATAAAATAAAGATCTTCAAGAATAAAGACCCATTTTAAATCCAAATGAAGTTACTTAAATAGGTTGGGAATCCCAATAAAAAATATGAATGGGGATGGTAACTATCAATCAAAACATTATTTACGAGAACTAAAGAGCAATGGTGATAGGTATAAATGAGACTTAGTTGGACTTGAAATCAATAGTAAAATAAATGGAGAAATGACTAGAATTGGAAGTTCTTACAAGCCAAATAAAAATTTGAGGTTCTCCCTTTTCCCAATGGGGTCACCTATTTTTCTAGGTTGGATCATTTTATTTTCAAAACAAATCACCTAGGTGAGTACTGAAATCTGTGGGTGACCTCATTGATCAAAGAGTCAAAATGTAGCTTTTGAACAAGGAGAATGTATCTACACTAGACAAAAGGTTAGGGAGGCCAAGAAAAATATAGGAGGTTAGCTGAAGAGCTAATTAGATGCTTCCATCAAAGTCAAAAAGAATGAGAGTGAATTCACATGATGTGATTTGTGAGATGAACCACCAAATAATCATTGGAATATCATATATGTTTTAATGCAATATTAGGCATTAACATATTTGTTCCCTTAGGTATGACATTCTATATGGAAGGTTTGTAACAATTCCTATAATAGTCAGGTGGGACCCATTTTTACCTTGTAAAAACTCAATCATATTTGTCTCGTATGTCTATTTGATTTTACTTTAGTTTTGATATTGTATTTATTAGTGATGTTTTGTTCTACTATCAATATAATTTATCAATGATGCTTTATATTAGCATTTGTTTTCTAATTATTATTTTTGGATGTATGCATTCACTTTATATTTTTGGACTATTACATTACATTTTAGCTTCATGATTTTCACTATATTTGTTATATGTAATTTAATTA
>VDFB02000008.1:24422642-24522185 GCA_007258455.2 Sequoia sempervirens | reverse complement strand
TTGTGATCAAAAGTAGAATTGGTGGATAAATGACTAGAATTGAGAGTTCTTACAAGCCAATTTAGAAGTTGAGAGTGTCCCTTTCATGAATGGGTTCACCTCTTTGTCTAGGGTAGATTATTTGTATTGCCACAAACTATAGTTTTTCAACAAGGATAAGGTATGCATGCTAGGAAAGGTGTTGGGGATATTAAGAAAAATATAGGAGTTTGTCTTAAGAGCTAAGAAGATGCTTCCATTAGAGTCAAAATAATGAGATAGTGCATTCATGTCACGTGAATTTTTAGATGAACCACCAAATCATCATCAAACTATTGTATATGTCCATATAGTACTAGTAACTTACCTTTTTCCCCCTTAGGTATGGTAATCTATATGTAAGATTAGTTTCATTTCCTAAAATAATTAGGTGGGACCCGTACTTACCTTGTAATAACTTAAGCATATGTTTCTTGTATGTTTGCTTTATTTTAATTTAGTTTTTGATATTATATTTATCAGTGATATTTTGTACTAATATGAATATATTTTATCAATGGTGTTTTATATTGGAATTTTTTGTCTATGTAAATTCAAGACCCAATTAGATTTGCAATCCAAAGAAAAAATGGTGAAGTGATTAGAATTAGAATTTCTCACAAGCTAATTCAAAAGTTAAGTTCACCCTATTGATCAATGGGTCACCTATTTTGATAGGGTGGGTAATTTGTATTTACAAGATAGATCACATAGGTGACAATTGAGATGCTTGGGTTGCCTCATCGATCAAAGCATAAAAATATATGGGTAAAATCAAGAAGTTGGTTCCATGAAGAGGGGAAGTTTTGACCAAAATATAAAAAAATCACAGGAAATGCATACGCATTTTTGAAAAATGTGTACATGCTTTGGATTGAATTCTTGAGCCTAAATCCAAACATGTATGCATTTAGATTTAGGTATGCACCAAGAAATGTGTGCGTGTTACTGAAAACTTTTATTTTTTTAAATAAATGACAGTCATATTCATTTTTCACTACAATTTGGCTGACAAGCTTAAGGAAGAGAGAATTTTGCGTACGCGTTCTTGAGGCCTGTACCATAGAAAAAAGGAAACTTGCTTGATTTGGGGAATAATTGATGATAAATTTGACTTAATGAGGCCTTGATTCAGTGTTGTGAGATTTTTTTCACATCCACACTAGGTCTTGGACCCTTTCAAATGCATTTATTCATGTCTTGTGAAGGTGTTGTGAAGTGTTGTAAAGCATTTCTACACTTTTCTAGACCCTATTCATTACAATTCACCTAAAAATCACATTTTCATCACTTATCAAGTCCTATTCTAAAGTGTTGTAAAGTTTTGTAATAGGATTTCACGCTTTTCTAGACTTGTTTTTATTATTTACACCTTTCTTATGCTTTATTTGACCCCTTTATACACTCATAAGGCTTAATTAAGTGTATTTTTTAATGTAAGCCTGACAAACAACATTAAATGTGACTTAATTCCTGAAACCCACTTACAAGTCCAAGATGGGACCCATTCACCATGGGTGGCAAATGAGTCCCTCTTGGCTCCAAATTCAAAACATTTTAAATTTTCTTTCGGGTTTTTATTCAAAAATGCCTTATGTCAGCTTGTGATGAGGTATCATTGGGTTACTAAGGCACAAATGTGTATAAATAAGTGTTTTTCTCCTCATTTTACACCTCCTAACTCATTTTATAATCATTCTTCATTATTCATCCATCTCAAGACAAGCAAGTTAGGTTTTCATCATTTCAAGTCATTAAGATAGCAATTTTTACACATTCAAGTGTAAATCCTTCATGTTTTGTTGTAGAAATTCAAGATCAAACATCATGGCAAGGTAAATCAATTCCATTATTGCATTTTTCATTACATTCTTTCTCTATTTTGGTTTAATTGCCTAAAAGGGGTTTGACCAAGGAAAACCCCCATACCCTAACATTCAACATTTCTTCTTCTCTTCTTGTGTGTTTGTATATTTAGACATCTTGGAAGCTTGGAAATCATTAAGAATCTAGAAATTTGTTTAGGTCTTCTCTTCATTTTCCAAGTCAAATATCAACAAAAACTCACTTCTAGGTTCATAAATTAGAGTTTCGAAAGCGAACAACTGTAGAAAGCCAAAGTGCAAACCAAAAGCTCTGGATTCCACTTTTCAATATTCAAAAAATAAAAAGTGGAATCATTCACCATGGGAGGCAAATGAGTCCCATTTCCAGGTCAGTTTTTGGTTTTCTACATTTTTAGATACCCTTTTGTCTGAAACGGGTTCCGAAAGAGTTTTGTAGAACGGGGAGTGATTGGCCCAAAATGGTGGATGAGTCCCACCAGGCCTAAAAATTAGCATCAGTAGAATTTCAAATGTCATTTCCAGTCTCCATCCATATCTCAAGTGCACACTTTCAGTTTGGTTCATTTTTGTTCAGTTTTGTTCACATTTCTAGGTGTTTTTCATTACACAATGTGTTTTCAAAAAAATCACATTTCTTAGGTTTTGCATACTTAATCAATCAATTTCAGTACTTAGTTGCATCCAAATCATTTCATTTAGACATAATTTCATCACACATTCCCTTATTTGAGTGAACCACCTAGATTTTGATGGGGTTTATCTCTCTCCTTTTAGGTGAAAGATCCTAAGAGTGCAAGAGTGTCCTATAAACCTCATTCCCAAAAATCCTAAGGCTTTGAGTCATAAAATATAATATTTTTAGGAGTTTTGTATGCTTCCCTATGAGGGGGCACCTAATTTCTCTAAGTAATATTGATTTTCACTCTAGCATGCATTTCATCCTTCATTTCGGCTCACCTTTGTCTTGCACTCAGTAGGGGCAAGGGGTTATGTAGCCTTGTCCTCGTATGTCACTTGTGGTCACCTCTTTTGGCTAGTCCTTAACCTTTCATGAATACATAAGAGAAATCTTGGAATGTGGATGACATGCCTTAAGTTGGCTCGCATATGACATACTACCCTTATTCATAACATAGCTTATTGGAAACATATGACTTGGCCTAGGGCTTTCCGAATAAGCTCTCCTAACCTCTTCTTCTACTTTAAAGAAATTTCTCACAGTACTGGATTTTACAACCACTTTAAAGTTTGGGCATACATCACCACTCACATTTCATTGTGTGATTTTCTTTTTCTTTTGATTTCCTCTCTTGGACACATTTGGCACAATGTTCCCTAGGATGAGACCTTGCACTTGTCCTCTCTTGGAAATAAGATGAGACCGTTTGCACTTATCCTCTCTTGGATACATTGAGCATGGTGTTCCCTAATATGAGACCTTGCATGAATTAATAAAATCTCTTTGAACAAACCTTACACTATTTGACATTAACAATGTCTATGAGTGTCAAGCATACGAAGTTTTGCTTACCTTATAGAGCTTGAAAACCATTTTCCCTTGTGCTTCCTTATTAAAGTTATCAGGAAGTATAACTTTGGTATGGATGAGTGGGAAGCCCATCCAGTGGCACGACTTTCCCCATAGCCACCTATGTATTTGCGAGTGCATACCAACTAGTGTATATTTCTCACCTTTTGGGCTTTCTCACCTGGCGAACAACCAAGAGTTCTGTCACCCTAGAGTGAGTATGCATTTTATTTTGGAAAAACAACCTAGATCTGATCCACAACTAGCTGGACAAACGATCGAAGCTTGATCCACCCTTTCATTTTCATTTTTCTCATTCTTTCCATTGCATGATTATGTATCTTGATGGTTTGACTTAGGATCTTGGATCCTGCAAGCTTGACTGCCTTCTTGATCTTTTTCATTCTTTTCCATCTACATCTATACACTTGGATCTCTCTTGAATGTCTACTTTAATGTGAATTTGAAGCAAGTTCATTCTCTCACTAAAGTGGGGGCTAAATGTACCATAGAAAAAAGGCAACTTGCTTGATTTGGGGAATAATTGATGATAAATTGGACTTAATGAGGCCTTGATTTAGTGTTGTGAGATGTTTTTCATATCCACACTAGGTCTTAGACCCTTTCAAATGCATTTATTGACGTCTTGTGAAGGTGTTGTGAAGTATTGTAAAACATTTCTACACTTTTCTAGACTCTATTCATTATAATTCACCTAAAAAATCACCTTTTCATCACTTATAAAGTCCTATTCTAAAGTGTTGTAAAATCTTGTAACAAGATTTCATGCTTTTCTAAACTTGTTTTCACTATTTACACCTTTTTAATGCTTTATTTGACCCCTTTATGCACTCATAAGGATTAATTAAGTGTATTTTTTAATGTAATACTGACAAACAACATTATATGTGACTTAATTCCTGACACCCACTTACAATTCCAAGGTGGAACCCATTCGCCATGGGTGGCGAATGAGTCCCTCTTGGCTCCAAATTCAAAATATTTCAAATTTTCTTTCAGGTTTTTATTCAAAAATGCCTTATGTCAGCCTGTGATGAGGTATCATTGGGTTAGTAAGGTCTAAGGCACAAGTGTGTATAAATAATTTTTTTTCTCCTCATTTTACACCTCCTAACTCATTTTATATTCATTCTTTATTATTCATCTATCATTCTTCCATCTCAAGACAAGCAAGTTAGGGTTTCATCATTTCAAGTCATTAAGATAGCAATTTTTAGACATTCAAGGGTAGATCCTTCATGTTTTGTTGCATACATTCAAGATCAAACATCATGGAAAGGTAAATCAATTCCATTATTGCATGTTTCATTACATTCTTTCTCTATTTTGGTTAAATTACCTAAAAGGGGTTTGACCAAGGCAAACCCTCATACCCTAACATTTAACATTTCTTCTTCTCTTCTTGTGTGTTTGCAGATTTAGACATCTTGGAAGCTTGTAAATCATTAAGAATCAAGTTACAAAGTTTTTTAGGTATTCTCTTCATTTTCCAAGTCAAAATATCAACAAAAACTCACTTTCAGGTTCAGAAATCAGAGTTTCAGAAGTGGACCCCTGTAGAAAGCCAAAGTGCAAACTGAAAGCTCCAAATTTCACCTTTGAATATTTAGAAATTCAAAAGTGGACTCATTTTCCATGGTTGTCAAATGAGTCCCATTTCCAGGTTAGTTTTTGGTTTTCTGCATTTTTAGATACCCTTTTGTTCGAAACGGGTTCCAGAAGAGTTTTGCAGAACTAGGACTGATTCACCCAGAATGGTGAATGAGTCCCACTAGGCCTAAAAACTAGCATCAGAAGCATTTCAAATGTCATTTCTAGCCTCCATCCATATCTCAGGTGCACACTTTCAGTTTGGTTCATAATTTTGTTCACATTTCTAAGTGTTTTGCATTTCATAATGTGTTTTCAAACAAATCACATTTCTTAGGTTTTGAATACATAATCAATCAATTTCAGTACTTAGTTGCATCCACATCATTGCATTTAGACATAATTTCATCATACATTCCCTTATCTGAGTGAACCACCTAGATTTTGATGGGGTTTATCTCGCTCCTTTTAGGTGAAAGATCCTAAGACCGCAAGAGTAGCCTATAAACCTCATTCCCAAAAATTTGTGGTTCAGGGCCAATTTAACCTAATTTTCACTTCCACCTCCTCCCATCAAAACAACCAACCTCAATGACCTCCAGGTTGGTTGAATTTTTCTCTTTTTTTGCTTTATATCTTGCATTTTTGTTTTGTAATTGTTATTTAATTTTTAATTTTTTTTATGTTGAATATTTTATAGTTTTGAAATTGTATTTGTAACCAAAAACAACCAAACCAAAAATGTTACATTGTACATTGAAAACCATAAAATCTATACCTAAATTAACTAGAATTTAACCTAAATTGAACACAAAACTTAGAAATCAAAACCCTAAACCCTAGGTTCCAAAAAAAAAAGACCTAAAAACTAAAAGCCTTAACCCTAGGACCTAAACCCTAAAACCTAAACCTAAAACCCTAAACCCTAAAACCTAAACCTATATTAGATTTATAATGTCTAGATTGTTGCCTTTTTACTAGCCCTCAAATCACATAATTCCTACAATAATAACTTCTTAAGAAAATCTCATATTTTTATAACAATTCTTTAGTTAAGCCTTAATTTACATAATATCACATTCCACCTTTCATAATGATTGTATATTTTCCATACAAGGAGCATATCTAGCACCAAATTCTACATTTTCAAGGAAATAATAACTTGTTTCAAATATGGTCTTAATAATAGTTATTAGTGAGCCCAAGATTGCATTAGTAATACCTTTTATCACTCCTAATCCTTATTCTCCACCTCTAACAAATCTTCAAATACTTGGTGTGCTCACTTTTCCAAGTCCTTGTTCAATTTCTTTAGCAAAATTCACCTGTGTTCATAATCTTCATGCTTAGGTGCACAACAAGTCCCTAAAATTTATATCTATGTCCCTATACATACCTCTAAGGAACTCAAAACCAAGTATCAAATTTTATCAAAATAGGCTTGGAAAGTACAATTTACCACTCAATTTTAACCTTTCAAGTAAAATGAAACTATATGGTTACTAGAAGTCAACACAAAACCAATTGAATATACATGATTTGATCAAATTAAACTCTCTATGATAAAATAAATTTTATATGAATATGCTTGTTGGCTCTAATTCTCAAAATCATTTTTATTGCAATAAAAATTCAAGGTTCATGGTCTATAATAGACAATGAAAAGGAATGGACAGTTTATAATTTTATATATTCTTCTTCATGGACCTAATACTTAAAACTTTCAAAAGTGACAACGTTTGAGACTTATAAATATGTCTATAAAATATATAATAACAAAACCTGAGAAACTTTTGAAATAGCCATTATTATCTTCTCAAACTAGTAAGGAAATATAGGCTAGTTAAGAAAAACAACTCTAGAAATTTAGTTAGAAATTAAACCAAAATATCACCTTCCCAAAATCACACAATCATGAAATTCCAACAATAAATTATGATCAAGTAGCTCATTAAATTATACTTAATACATTTATAATTTTTCTACTTGTCAAATCAATGAAGTAGGACCTTGATATTATTATTTAAAGATTTTAAATTAGGCCATTGTGTTGAAATCAAAACTTAAGATAGAGTGAGAATTTAATCAAGGGCATGTACATGAATTTAATTATATAATTTAATGTACATGTTGTAGGGGAGGTTGTAATTCTTTGTATAAATTCTACAACATAAATTTGTCTAAATTTTCATGCTATGAATTTTTTAATGTTTTAAATTGAATGTGTCTTCAAATGAAATGTATTTTGAATTTGTGCATGTTCAATGTGATTTATAACTTTCCAATTGTGTACATTATTTAATTAGTTTGTTGATATATTTTTTTTAATTGTTTAACATGCAATTGCCATTTCATTGAACATGGAGCCTGACTTTAATATAGAGGATTTTATACCTAATGAACAGCTCAAAAATCCCATACATCCACATTTTCCACCATGAAAAAAACCCCACACCTCCACCCTCTCCACCTCCTAACCCCCCACACCCTATAGTAGATCAAAATCAGTTAAGAGAGAGCATTAGAGAAAACCTTAATGTGATTCAAGAAAATATAGATTTGATAAAAATGAGCCTAACATTCCCCCCATCTTGCACGGTTTGCATCCTCGATGCAATCTATTGTTGATTTTGTTTGATCTATTGATGCAGACCTAGATAGGTTCCATCAATGGAGAGAAGAGAGGAGACAATTCTATGCAAATAGATTTTCTTATAAAGAAATCTATGACCTTAAAATTACCAAACAAGCCATTTGCCAACATTTATTTATCTTGCAAATAAACGAACCAATTCCACCTAGAATTTCAATTAAATGGTGTAGGCACTCGCAAATAGTTGCAAATTTTTGGGATAGATGGTGGATGATATTTGATACTCCACCACATGGCAATTGTGAGGTGTCCCTTTACTTTTTGAGAAATGTATGGTTTGTGTTTGAGTTGGGTTTAAAACCCAACTATTTTGATATGAGGTCATTTCAGGGAGTTGGGAATGGCATGCCCCAACATAGATTAGGAGCATGTGTCAATCCTCAATGATGTGATTTGATTGCTCCTATTGTTTCTCCTCCTTCTCCTAGTGTTTCCGCTGCATTTCAGTAGAAGACGATGTTGTCGACATTAGGAGCATTGAGTTATCTTTCAGGACATCTCACTCATTAGACCACATGCAGTGGCTAAAGTGGGAAATAGAGAGCATTGAGGCTCAGGCTATGGGCATACTCAGGCATCCACTTCAGGTGACCCACATGCATCTAGGACAGAGTCATATATGGATTTACTATATTTTGAAGATCATCCTACACATGTATGTACATCTTTTGAACTTAGGCACATTTTAGTTTGTTTGAAATATGCAAAATTCATGTAAATAATAACATTAAATTATATATATATATACATACATATATATAATATAATAGTAATTCAAGAAGTGTTTGGTGTAGATGCATGATCACATGATTCCTAAATCTCAATATGATCGTGTATGTATTTTAAGTGTTGCAGAATTGGGCTCACCTTTTGGTCAGGTACAAACTAATATATATTTTAATTTATGTGGACATATCTAATTTAATTTGAATTTGTACACATGTGTGAAATGATATATTATATCTAGATGCAAGGAGGTCATGTGATACCAAGTACCGACCAACCACAAGTTGTGGTGAGTACTCCCGAGTCATCATCAACTATTATGCATGGGCCATCTCAAGTGTGTGCTTTCAAAATTTTGTTAAGTTTAAAATAAATACACATCATTGATCTAATTTAATTTGAATTTGTACACATGTGTGCATGATCTATACATTATTGTATATATATGCAAGGATTTCATGTGATACCCATGGTGAGCGCACCTAAGATATCGTCGGCTTTTATGCATGGGAAATCTCAGGTGCATGATCATGAGGTCATAACATTCGAGGTTGTAAACTTTACTAAATATCCTATGCAATTTTTAGGTACCTTTTACATATATATATTCGAGGTTCTAACATATTTTTTGCTTTATTTGAATATGCAAGAATTAGTAGATCAAGCATTTGGACCTTCTCAATTGACAATTATACTAACCATTGAATAAAATGTGCCAGTAGATTCACATGATCATATGGTAATTTATGCATACTAAAAAAACATTTTTACTATATTTACTAGATATTTAATTAAATTTATTTTTATCAAGTTTATATGCTAATTAAATCAAAATTTCTAAATAACTTTAAATCTAATTTCAAGTTTCTTGTACTCTTCTACAACATGTTACAGGTACATCTAGTCCACGTGGATCAAAGAGGAGACTTGATATGACTGATTTACCTGATAGTTAGATGGTTTTAAATTTTATGGACTATAGATCTAGTTTTATTTAAATATATGTGTTGGACTTGACGTATACATTTTGAACATGTTATTTCATGGACCATTTCACACACATTATATTGATTAATATGATCATGTTTGTGTTTATTTATATCAGTTGACTTTAATATGATCATTATATATGCACTCAATTATGATCGTGTTATCTTCATTTTGATGATTATATGCGCGCATGTATGTATATATATTTTATCTAATTTTCAAGTAATATGCACTATATAAATTCTTATCTAGAATCAAATTTCATATATATTTACATGTCATTTTTGAATTAAGTTTAGACATGTCTTAAAATGATTAACTCTAAAAATTCAATAATTTATCACATAGTTAGGTGACAAATTAAAACATTCCTTAAATAGTTTAGATCATATTCATAATAAATTAAGGGCAGGTAATTTTAACTATTTTCCAATTCTAGCAAATATTTGAATCATTGAACAAAAATCTATCTCCTTGTATGTATAAAATGTATAATCTATACAATTGAACAATTAAATAATATGTGGTAAATATAAGACATGATTTGCATAAGATAAAATTGGAACAAGATATTTAAAAAGTGACTAATCAGTTCAATGAAGTTCATACATCAAAAAAATGTATATAATGTATATTGATGTCTAATACAACTATATAACATGATGAAGCATGTGTGCATGTAGATACAATTTAAGCTTATTGACTTTTAGTTGAAGACCACAAATTGTTATTTACATAGTCTCTTGATAAAAATTTTTTACAATGACAATCACATGGTAGACCGACTTGATGAGAACCTACAAAAATAATTAATGTAAGCAACTATATTTTTATGTCATTTAACTAAATAATTAATGTGATAAAAGAGAAATATATAGTAAAATTTAGAAAATTGGATCTTATAAATTCCTTACAAATTCAAGTGATGTTTTCCATAGGATGGATTAAGGGGAACTAAGAGGATATAGCTTAAGGGGTCCTAAGAGAATGCCTTAAAGGGAGTTAAGAGAATGACATTAGGGGATGCAAGAGGGTGGATTAAGGGGAGTTAATAGAATTACTTTAAGGGATGCAAGAGGGTGGATTAAGGGGAGTTAAGAGAATGACTTAAAGGGATGCAAGAGGGTGGATTAAGGGGATGCATCTCACGAACCCTAGGATATGGCTTAACGATTCCTAAGAGGATGGCTTAAGGGGAATTATGAGAGTGACTTAAGGGATGCAAGAGGGTGGATTAAGGGATGTAAGAGGATATGAATTAAGGGTCCTTTAAGAGGATGGCTTAAGGGGATGCAAGAGGGTGGATTAATGGGAGTTGATAGAATGACTGAAATGGATGCAAGAGGGTGGATTAAGGGAATTTGAGAGAATGAATTAAAGGGATGCAAGATAGTGGATTAAGGGGATGCATCTCATGAACCCTAGGATATGGCTTAACGGGTCCTAAGAGGATGGCTTAAGGGGAATTATGAGAGTGACATAAGGGATTAAAGAGGGTGGATTATGGGTATGTAAGAGGGTATGACTAAGATATGAATCCTAAACCCTCAACCCTAAGACCTATATCCTAGGAGATGAACCCTAAACCCTTAACCCATATAGATTTTTTATTCTAAGTATCTCATGAACCCTAGAAATCCTAAACCCTTAACCCTTAACCCTTAACCCATATAGATTTGTTATTCTAAGTATCTTGTGAACCCTAGAAATCCTAAACCCTTAATCCTAGAACCTAAACCCTTAACCCATATTAGATTTGTTATTCTAAGGTTCTAAGCATCTCATGAACCCCAGAAACCCTAAACCATAGGACCTAAGGCTGTGGAGATGAACCCTAAACCCTTAACCCACATAGATTTATTATTCTAAGCATCTCATGAACCCTAGGATATGAAGATCCTAAATCCTTAACCGTAGGAACTAAAGCCTAGGAGATGAACCCTAAATCCTTAACCCTAAAGTTAAGAGAGTGACTTAATGGGATACAAGACAATGGATTAAGGGTAGATAAGAGGATATGGCTTAAGGGGTCCTAAGAGGATGGCTTAAGGGGAGTTGAGAGAGTGACTTAAGGGGATGCAAGATGATGGATTAAGGGTAGATACGAGGATATGGCTTAAGGGGTCCTAAGAGGATGGCTTAAGGGGAGTTGAGAGAGTGACTTAAGAGGATGCAAGAGGATGGATTAAGGGTAGATATACAAAGATATGGATTAAGGTGTACTAAGAGGATCAATTAAGGAAACTTAAGAGAGTGACTTAAGGGGATGTGAGATGGTGGATTAAGGGTAGATAAGAGGATATGGCTTAAGGAGTCTTAAGAGGATGGCTTAAGGGGATTTGAGAGAGTGACTTAAGGGGATGCAAGATGATGGAATAATGGTAGATAAGAGGATATGGCTTAAGGGATGTTGAGAGAGTAACTTAAGGGGATGCAAGAGGATGGATTAAGGGGTCATAAGAGGATGGATTAATGGGAATTAATAGACTTAAGGGGACACAAGAGGATGTATTAAGGGTATATATATGAGGATATGGCTTAAGGGGTACTAAGAGGATGACTTAAGGGGAGTTAAGTGAGTGACTTAAGGGGATGCAAGATGATGGATTAAAGGTAGATAAGAGGATATGGCTTAAGGGGTCCTAAAAGGATGGCTTAAGGGGAATTAAGAGAGTGACTTAAGGGGTCCTAAGAGAATGGCTTAAGGGGATATGAAATCAATTATAAACTTTTTATAAAATGACAGTGAATTATTTAGTTTTATATTTATACTATCCATTAAATGTATCTAGAACTATATATAGTTACCTGTCTCTAGATTTGAATTCTATTGTAATATATATGCATGTCATCTCTTTTGTGTAATACATCTAGTTTTGGGAGACCCAAAACAAAAAATGATATAAAACTTTAATTAGGAAATGACTAAAGACAAATATATATAGACATGTATATGTGATAAATTTTTCACTATATATTGACTATCAATTAAATATATATACAACTATATATAAGTACCTATATTTATTTACTTTGTTGTACCATCTACATCCTCTCTTTTTTTGTAATGCATCTATGATTGTCTCATGATCATCCATTGAAAGTGTCCATAACACTTTATTAGCAAGCCTCCCTTGATATATAACTAGTTTTATATTGGTTGCCAAAATCAAATGTGAATAATGTATAATCTTCTTGTGTCTATCATAATCTTCAAATGCAGGAAAGACATTCTTTCTTACCAAATATTTTCAAAGCCAAGTGCCAACAACAACCACAAAACCAGTTGGATACTCAAAGTTTTCATCATCCGCTCTAGGATGTATCAACTTATGTTTTCTCTCAAAACATCTAGCCAACCAATACTCTATCTCCTCTTCATTATCCTTAGGTGCAACAACAACATACACACATGTCCTGCAAAAAAATGTCCTGCGAAAAAAAATCAATAAAGAGTAACATATATTTAATTCACATATAAACATGCATACATACAAAATTTAATTCAATTTAATGTACCTTCTTGTACAAGGTCCGAAACACGATCATAATCATCTAATGAGAACACTTGATTATCTTCAATTGTCATTCCTTTTTGAACATGTGTCGATGTAGGTGTTAAGGCTCTTTGTTTCCATTCTTCAACCCATTCCATATTTTCACATGCCTCCCAATCACCTGCAATACAAAATTGACAAAAACATGCAAGCTCCCTTGTCCATATTATCCATGTGTTTGCATTTGAACTCTTAAACGAATGCCATTTAATAGATTCATTAATTGTTTCACAATCTTGTTGAGTAAAAATATCCTTTTCTTTTACTAACCAAAAGAAGCATTGAATTATTGAGCTCTCACTTGTTCTTGTAGATAATTTAGTATTGCACCAATCTACAATTGCACGTGCATCTCTGAATTTTGCAACATCCTCAAATTTTAGTTTCTCTCTAGCAAGATCTCTTTTCACACATGCACCTACTCCATCGTGTTCTCCTTTACCATGTCTAGCCTCAAAAAAACTCCACATACATGTTGGATATTATTTTCCTTATGAACACTACATAACCAATTAAACTTTCTAGCATTCTTGAATTGACCCGTGCAATTATCCGACCATATGAGATGTTCTCTCATTTGAATTCCTCTCTCTTTTAAATTTTAATAAAATATATCAAAACAATATTGAACAAACTCAAATGAATGTAATCGATTATCACTTACATAAAAATGGTACTCTCTCAAAAAAATTCTATTATCTTCTCTACTATCATCTACATGTCTATATACAATATGAACAAATATAGCTATTTGCACTAAATCATAATATTGTGATTGAATTTCTTCTTATGGAGCAAGAGTATAATTTTCAGAAAAATTAACAACAATATAGTTCCAATTGGGAATTTGTTTTTACATAAACAAAATTGATTATCAATCCAATGAGCATATTGAGAGTTTTTAACATATTTAGATACAATTTTATCTTGAAATTCTTTAATAAATGCATGCACACTAAATTTTTCCACAATTAGCTCACAACATTTTCCAATTTTCCATCTTTTAAAGAATACTCAATATTTTAATTTTTTTAACATCCACTAATTGTTGTCCAAATTTATCTAAACTAATTTCATGCATACATTCTCCTAATAATGAAAAGTTGCCACATCTATCACATTGTCCAGAAATACATGCTTTTAAATAAAATAAGTTTTCATTAGAGGGTTCACAAAACAAACTTGTTATAAAATATTTGTTTGTTTCAAGTGGCATATTAATACCACAAATGTCTTGCATAATTTGGTTAGCATGCAAAGTACAACGTATATATTGAAAAATATCATAATAATAACAAAATTGTACATGAGTCTTACAACAACAAGAGATTTGTTGTTTATTAATTCTAACATACTAGGGTTTACTATTTTTGAATGATCTTTGACTTATGCTAATATTAAATGGTAAGATTGAATCATCTAAAAAAAATTATATAATTCAATTTGAGTCATATCTAAGAGATGCTTTGGATGAGGTTCATGAATTTTGGAACCCACCCTTAATTTTAAAACATCTCTAATGTTAGGTGATACTCTTGTATTATCATGCCAATATTTTTCTATTAAAGATTTGATTTCATTAGTTAATTTCATGTCTAACCTTGGGAGTCTACCACTAAAACTCCAACATTGATTAATTGGATCTTTTTCAATACTTTCTCTTCTTTTAGCAACTCTTATCAAAGTTCTAGGATTTACTTTTATACATTTACTAATCTATCTTAACATTCTTTTATTTGAAGTTGCTTTATTAACTAGAGCAGTTGTTATTGCACGATGAGCTGCATTCTTATCTTTAGATCAACTTTTCTTACCTATAAAATCAATAGCATTAGCAAATCTAGATATGACTTGTTCTATTGAATCATCTTTCTTTTTTGGTTTTACAAAAATGCCTAATTTTTTCATCATTTTTCTCATTTTCGACATTCTCATCAATTGACATTGAAATCCTAATTTATTTCTATAAAAAACATTCTATATATTCTATTTTCATAAGTTCTCATTTGTCTCCAAGAAACTTTACCAGGAAGGTTATCTAGCACATCTTTTTCATTTGTAAAAAAAATATTTCATTTTCATTCATACAAGGGGTTTCATTTTCATTCACGCAAGGGGTTTCATTTTCATTTTCAAACATAAAAGGGATTTCATTAGATCATTTTCATCAATATGAGGGATTTCATTCTCATTTGCATTCATATAAGATATTTCATCATTATTATTTTTTTGCATTGTTTCAAAACTAGAATTATCGATACCATTAATGGTGTATCCAGCTTCATGTAAATAACTAGGATTGATATTATCAAGACTTGGGTTTGAAGAAATACCTAGATAAATTATTTGAATAGGATCATTTTCCATATCATTGGGAGGTGGATTTGAAGACATGCCTAAAGTTGTTTGCATAGGTGCTATTTCCATATCATTCAAAGTTGAAGTCGAAGGCATAGTCGGTTTGTCTCCATAATTGCATTTTATTTCATATTCACAATCTCCACATTTGCATCATCTACATTCATCTCACCCTTCATGGTTTCCTCTTTAACATTCATGGAACTAGATGCTTCCAAAATTTTCATTTGATGAATCCTTTCTCTTCTATCCCTTTGTCTTTTTGCCTCCATTTCTCTATTTGCTTGAATTTCTTTGGGTGCCATTAACTTTCTATATTTTTTCTTTTCCTTTACTTTGATCCCATGGTTTTCAAACCCTCTTTGATAACAAAACAAATGATTCTTAACCTATTTTACAATTGCTACCTCCAAATATTCAAATAAAACTATATATTGTGAAGATCCTTTCTTTTATAAACTTTGAAGTACAAAAACATCATGAATACATCCAAAAGTTCTCTTTTTCCAAATCTTCTTGTAAAATGTTCTTGTACTTGATTCCACTTTAGAAAATTCAACCTGCACTTGTCTCTTCCAAAAATTTGAATAGAATATGCACTGTTAAGAGATTGCACAAGACAACATTGCAATAAAAAAAATGCAAAAAATGGTGCTTTCAGACTGTACTATAGAAAAGGAATGTTGTAGAAAAAATGTGCTATGATTAAACAAGAAATGTGTATGCATTATAAAATGCATACACGTTCTATTTTAGGAATGTGTACGCATTACCTTTGCCCAATGGGTAAATAGGTGTATACACCTAAAAATGGTCACATCACATAGTTTGGTAATTAATTAAATATTTTTAATATTTAATTAAATTTCTGAATTCGATCTACGTATAAATAAATCTAAATAATTTATTTATATTGTTCATTATTTCATTTCAATTAAATAAATAAGTTTATTTAATCATCTTTTCTTATTTATTTCTTAATTAATTAAAATAAACATTACGATTTATTTATATTAATTATCATTTAATCTTGGCTTGGATATTTTATTCAAATAAAGATTAAATATTTCTCTCTTTTAAATATATTCTTCTAATATCCATTCGTAATTAAATATTCAAAATATTTAATTCCTCTAATGTCCATTCACCATTAAATATTCTAAATATTTAATTTAATTCTTCTAATATCCATTCGCAATTAAATATTCCAAAATATTTAATTAATTCTTCTAAAGTCATCATAATTAAATATTTCAAAATATTTAATTAAATCTTCTATAGTTCTAAAATCAAAAATCAAACTCACATAAATGAAATTAAATAAATTTATTTATTTAATAAATTTGGGAATTATCTTCAACAACCGTGAAACAAACTGCCGAAATAGAAAAATTAAATTTCTCTGTTCCTGTGCAAGTTTGTTCCCGTGGGTTGAAGATAGGCTTCCATTCTTCTCTCCAACCTCCCAACCTCTTCCATCTTCCTCTCAACCTCTCCATCTCTCACCATTCAAACTTACCAGACAACCTCACAGCCGTTGGTCCTTGCCAGCCAGGATTTTGCCTGCAAAAAACTATAAATAGGACTGCCAGGTATTTGCAATCACATAGAAGCTTTCAATAGAATAACTATAGCCAATTTGCAATAGCATAAGCCTTTTAGCATTCATAGCATTCTCATTTTATTTCATAGCATCTTCAATTTACAGCCCCTGTGCATATCCGTATCAGTAATTCTTACCTCCACCAGCATATAGGATAGAGAAGCTTTATCACTTTGCATACTCATTCTACAGATTGCCATTTGGAGAAGCCGAGCTTACACAATCTGAGAGCAGCAGCTTCGAACAAATCTCTAGAGATGGAGGAGGATGGAACGCTTCTAAAGAAGCTTCATTTATTTCTTTTGAAATCAATTAAATTAGCTTTCCTTCAGTTTAAAGTTCCATTATTTGTGTTTTGTTTATCTCAATTTGATTGCACATATTTAACATACACAATAGGTAATGCTTACATGCTATATTTAAATAGCGCGTATGCATTTTATAACGTGTATGCATTATTTAAAATTTGAATCCCCAACCCACATGCAGCCTCGATTTTAGTCTCAAGAAAGGCTTGGCAAACTGACCCTTAGCCTTTGACCTACAACTAAAAAACTAAGGCAGGTTCAAGAGGAATGCCCAACTTTGGCAATATGGCTAATGGACTTTTTTTCTAAATCAATCTATGAAAATAAAACCCATTAGAGAACATGATGTCTAGTTTCCAAATATATATTTTTTATTAATATTAGATTATATATGTTAATTTTTAATTAATTTCTAAGCAAACTAGTCCATAAACTTGAAATATCAGGCTTTTTTTGTTTTTTAATAACTTTTTTTTTGGTTAACTTTCTTGTAAAAAAATTATATAGCATCAATCTTCAGAAAATTCTCTACACAATGGAAAAAATATTGAAAAAGTTTAGTTTAGGTCCAATTATGTTGTTTGTACACGTTGATTTTTAAAAACAATAATTAAGGCCAATAAAAATTCAATAAAAAAAAATTACAAAAAAATATTCTCATCAATCTTCATGTTAGCTCTCATTTCCCAAAATAAATTAGAAAAATACTCTTATTTGGGTCAAAAAGTGGTATCCGTATGCATGCATGGTATGGTAAAAAAAACTTTTAAAAAGTGGTTTTTATACATCCCTATCAAAATTTAATTTCTATCTTCTATGCATTTGAATAAATTACATATTTGGAAACTAGATTCAAAATGCTAAATTTCATATTACTGACCTTTTTTAAGATTCATTGTGTAAGTGCCTCAAATTTTCAGTCCAAGTGTGACAAATTCTGAAAAACAACAAAAACACTTCCACTTTTTGAGCTTTTTTGTGGACCCAACTTCTTGCATCAACCCATATTTTTTGAACAATTATAAGGTATGCATTCTAGGAAAAATGTTGGGGAGGCCAAGAAAAATATAGGAGGGTCCTAAGAGATGAGAAGATATAGTTAAAATAATTAGAGAGAGTGCATCCACATCATGTTAGTTGTGAGATGAACCACTATATCATTATCACACTATCATATATGTCCATGTGATATTGGGAACTTACAATGTTTGTCCCCTTAGGTATGGTAGTCTATATGGAAGTTCATTGTCATTTTATAAAATAGGCATGTGGGACCCATATGCCTTATAATAACTCAAGTGTATGTGTCTTGTATGTCTATCTACTTTTACATTGGTTCTAATATTATATTTATTAGTGATGTGTATTGCTATATCAATAATGTTTTGTATTGGTATTTTTATCTATGTATTTTAGGATGCATACATTATCACTTTATATCTTTTGACTATTACATTATATTTTACGTTCACTTTTTTTTATTGTATCTATTGTATGTGATTTGATTATGTTATCTAGTTTAGTATTATGATTGTGATGATTATCAAATTTTGTATTTGTGAAATATAAATCATATGGATTTAGGATGATTTTATAGACACCTATAATTCACTCCATTTTAGCCCCACTATCACATTTCTATCACCACAACACTAAGCATAAGGATTAAGTAACTGGGTGTTAAATATAGTAGAAGTTTCAAGAAAAAAACCCATTGAGGCTTGTAGGGAGCATGGATATTCTATGAGATGGAATTATCTTGGATCCCTAAGAATTGATTCTATATCATACTCAAGAAATTATGGGTAAAGCAGCAACAAAATCAAACTCACACAGAAGACTTGTAAAAATCATAAAATAAAGATCTTCAAGAATAAAGACCCATTTTAAATCCAAATGAAGTTACTTAAATAGGTTGGGAATCCCAATAAAAAATATGAATGGGGATGGTAACTATCAATCAAAACATTATTTTCGAGAACTAAAGAGCAATGGTGATAGGTATAAATGAGACTTAGTTGGACTTGAAATCAATAGTAAAATAAATGGAGAAATGACTAGAATTGGAAGTTCTTACAAGCCAAATAAAAATTTGAGGTTCTCCCTTTTCCCAATGGGGTCACCTATTTTTCTAGGTTGGATCATTTTATTTTCAAAACAAATCACCTAGGTGAGTACTGAAATCTGTGGGTGACCTCATTGATCAAAGAGTCAAAATGTAGCTTTTGAACAAGGAGAATGTATCTACACTAGACAAAAGGTTAGGGAGGCCAAGAAAAATATAGGAGGTTAGCCGAAGAGCTAATTAGATGCTTCCATCAAAGTCAAAAAGAATGAGAGTGAATTCACATGATGTGATTTGTGAGATGAACCACCAAATAATCATTGGAATATCATATATGTTTTAATGCAATATTAGGCATTAACATATTTGTTCCCTTAGGTATGACATTCTATATGGAAGGTTTGTAACAATTCCTATAATAGTCAGGTGGGACCCATTTTTACCTTGTAAAAACTCAATCATATTTGTCTCGTATGTCTATTTGATTTTACTTTAGTTTTGATATTGTATTTATTAGTGATGTTTTGTTCTACTATCAATATAATTTATCAATGATGCTTTATATTAGCATTTGTTTTCTAATTATTATTTTTGGATGTATGCATTCACTTTATATTTTTGGACTATTACATTACATTTTAGCTTCATGATTTTCACTATATTTGTTATATGTAATTTAATTATGTTATCTAGTTCAATGTTATGATTGTGATGATTAAATATTTATTTATTTGTGATATCTAGGTCATGTGGATTTAGAATTATTTTTAGTTGATGTTGTAGATACCTCAAATATGCTCTTGCATTTTAGCCCAACATATGACATTTTCATCACTACGACACTAATCTCATAACCTTTTTGTGAATTAATTAAATAAATTATATTATATTTCATTAATTAAAACTAACTTTTCCTACAACACTTTATCATGAATTAATTAAATTAATTATACTTACTTAATCAATTAAACTAACTCTCCTTCAAATGTACATGTTGATTAATTAAATATTTAATTAATTGAAACATCCCATAAATTAATTATTTAATTAATTAAGTTAATCCTCATCCATTAGTTAATTAAAAAAAATTAGTTTATTTAATTAATTAAGCCTTGAAAATTTCTCCACCACTTTAATTTAGAAATAATAAAAATTTGACCCTCACAAGAATATAAAAGCTCTCTTTTTCATCTCCACCCTTCATGATTTAGCTCTCTTTTTCATCTCCACCCTTCATTCAAATCAAGATAATATTCGTCATCTATTTTTCTCAAATATAGTCTTATTCATTTGTACCTACCCTAAACCACCACTTGTAATTATTTAATTTCTCATACATTTGAGCTAATCTTAATCCTCAATTAATTAATCTTCACCCTCCAATGAAAGACATAATATCAACTCCCCACATCTCTATCTAGAAATCTATAAAACCCTCATTCTCAAGTTCATTTAAATATAATGGAAGACAAGCAAGCATATGTTGACAAATACTTGGTAAAGAGTATCCACAAGTCAAAATAACTTCATCAACACATACATAGAAATTTTATCGAAATCTTATATTATTTTTGCATTGTTATACTTTTCTCTCTTAAAAAGGTGTACATAAGTTTAGGATTAGAAGTTTATTTTGTGTTCATTCCTCTTATTTTATTCTATATTTTGGCATCCAAACTTTGACATTATTAATGGTACAATTGTCTCATTAATAATTTTCATCTTGAAGTGTGTTGAAGCATTTTTTTTTAATTTTTTTATATTTTTTGAGAAAACATCTACTCTATGTTTCAACATCTACTCTTCAACTTTAGTTTCTCCAAGACAAAATTTGAAATTTTCACTTTTTTTTTTAGGTTCAACATCTATGTTCTAGTTTGTGGCATATTTGCTTCAATTTTGTGTTTGCATTTTAGTTTCAACGTATGTCCTTATTTTAGCATCTTTATATCTTTCTTATTGGGTCACTTGGTTTTTATGTGGGTCTTTACGGTTCTATAATCCTCTCAGAACTCTCTCTCTCCATTAATTGGATAATTTTATGGGTCTTCTGATCATTTAGTGCATTTTTTTTTTCTCTTTATTAACTAGGATTTCCAAGTTCACTTTCTAACTTTGGATTTACTCAATCTATTCACTAATTTAGATTTGTAAGGAATTTTACTAATTTTTATTTTAGGACCTCAATTAACTCTTTTTGCAAGGTTTTTTATCTTTCTTGTTCAAGCCTAACCTTCTCTTTTGTAAATTTTAGCATATGTAATCTAGTGTTCATCATTTGAATTCTTACTTTAGCATCTATGCTTTGGTTCATGACATAGATATGTTTAATTCTTAGTGTTTATGTTCTATAGTTTAGCATATGTGATTTTATTACTAACCATTCTTAATTTGGTATTTTTTCCCTAGTTTGTAATGTTTGTGTTTGAGTTGTAACATCTGTTGTTCATTTTAGTGTCTATTTTTATGTTCTATAAATTTTAGCATCTTTGATCTAGTTTTCAGTATTTTTCGTCAATTTTAGCGTATGTGCTCTACATTTCAATGTCTATGCTATTTCACATTTTATTTTTAAATTTAACTAAACATCTTGTTTTGATTCTTGTTTATCTATTATTTTAGTATCTTCTATATCAATGTAACTTTGTTATCATGTAAGAACAATCATCAAAACCCAAAAAAATTAAAATATTAATATATTATTATATGGATGTTTTGTCCAAGATTATTTTTTAATAAAATTAATTTCACACTTCATTTTCTAAGGGAATTAATCTTTGTGTGTATCTTGTTTTTCTTTTCCATACAATTAGAATTTTCTATATACTCTCCTTTGACATTTCAAGGTGATCTAGAGGATCAAAATAAATTTTATTTGTTTCTTTTTTTTGGTTTCTTCATGAATTAAACTATGCTCCCTTCTTGTGCCTTAGGGAAACCTTGAATATCAAAATTAGTTTATTTCACTTGTGTAACTCAAAGGTTGGGTGTGTGTTATTCTCTAACAAGATTTCAAAATACTGGGAATAAAAAACACTCATCCCTACCTTTTTTTCTATTTTTTAGGGGGTTTGGTAACTTGGATTTCATAACCAAGTATTAGCCTAGGCCCAATGTTTTGGTAGGGTAGATAAATTTAAGTAATGGATTTTCATTTTGACTAAATAAAAATATTATCATTTAGACAATGCCCCCTTAGGAGAAATTGTATTTTTTGGTGCAACTCTCATCCAAAAGGAGAGAGTAAAGTGAGGAGGGACTTGACCCTAATCATACTCCCTACACAAGCTTCTTAATTTTATAGACTTGAGTCTCACATACCTTTAGGTATATAAATATAGCTTATGAATCTTTTAATTGTTTGGTATTTGTGATGCCCTAGTAAGCAATTAGCCTCAAGATTTTATTCACATTATACCTTTACAAGTGAAATAGTAGAATAATTATTCTCTCTTCTCATGCCTTAAGGTGATCTTGAAGATCAAAAGTGGTTAGTTCCTAAAGAAAATGGATCGCATTATTTATAACCAAGTCAAATATATTTGTGGGCTCATGAAACCAAAATCTTCACTTGATTAGTTAGGTTATTGGGATGTTTACTACATCTTTTATTATTATTATCCCATTAAAAAACCTAAGACTATCACAAAAAAATTGTTAAATATTAAAAATCTAAAAAAATATACCATATCTTGAAATACATATTCCCATGATCCAAAAATCCCAAAGTCACACCTCAAAAATAAAATTATTCATCTTGAAGCCAAGGCCCAATCAAATCCAAAATCCATCCCATGATGTCAAAAATCTAAAAAAATAATCAAACCCAACCCATATCTTAATTTATCTATGTCAAAAATACATCATTTAAAGTTCATAAGTTATCCAACCCAAATCTAATTTGCACCTTACCTTACTCATCCCAAAAATCCATCATTTGGAATTGAACTTGACCCAAGTCAAATTGAATCTAGTTTATCTTAAATCCTCCATCTTTCAAATCTAAATACAAACCTTCGAATCAAATAAAACTTTAAGCATCCTAAATCCATGACAAAAACCTTCTATTCCAAAAGTATTACCCATTCCAAAACTTGATCTTTTAAATCAAACTCCTCTCGAATATAAATCTAGATCATTAAATCAAAACCAAATCTTATACATTCCAAAACCCGACATCCCTTAAACCCAAATCTCAAAAATTAAATATTTAAATCTCCGTGATCAAAATATTTTGAATTAAGACAGCCAAAATTAAATATAAAAACTAAACATTAAACAATACAAAAATCATCCTTTAAAATCCTATATCCAAACAATTACCCAACTTCAACCTAGTCAACCCCTTCACCTCAAATTGACCAAATCAATATTTTAAATACAAACCAAATAAATCAACCCCTTGAATCAAATGTCAAATCCAAGTTCTAAAAATACAAACCAAAATTCTAAATTCCTAACACCCCTTTAATCATTTCTACTATTTTACAGCAATCTAACTTGATCTAACTAAAATCCAAATCCAGTCCAAAAGATCCAACATCTCTTTAAATCCAGCTTGATCCAAACCCTATCTAAATCAATCAAATTCAAGTCCAACTTTAAATTCAAAACTCCAAATTACCACATTGATCCAAACCAACTTCAAACCCATAAACCCATCCAAACCTTCCCAAATCCATCCTTAAAATTAAAAAGGTCCAACATCTCTCTAAATCTAGCATGATCCAAACCCTATCCAAATAAATAAAATTCAAGTCCAAATTTAAATTCAAAACTCCAAATTGCCACAACAATTCAAACCAACTTCAAACCCATCAACCCATCCAAACCTTCCCAAATACACGCTTAAAAGTAAAAAATATTCCCTCTAAAAATATAGCTCAAAGGTTCCATTCATGTCCAATAACTTAAATCTAATCGTCCAACATAGTTGAGAATTAACATAAGAATCCTAAGTAAATTTCAATTTCAATTGTTAAGGTTAATTTTATTTCACCTATTTCTCTACAACAATCTAGGATCCACATGGAGCTCTACAAAGAAAAACCTTTCCTCACTAAACCACCTTTGGCTAAAAAATAGTCTATTGGAAAACCATCACATACCCATGATAATGAAAGTGATATACCCAACAAAATTGAATATGAATGTATCTACCATGAAATTTATTTTTAAAAAAGGATGATCCACAGTGGGTAGGTTGATAGAGACAAACAAGAATAATATAATTCAGCACCGAATAGATTCTAGAGTCAAGTTACCATCTAAATATGATCTCTCAAATATTAATAATGTAGTGCCCATTAACTCTCCTAATGAACCATATAAACAAAAAAAAATACCCTTAATCAACCATCCAACCAACCCACACCAAATAATATAACCCACGAACATCAACAATACTTAGACATCACATCTAACATTCAACCCAAATCCACCGTCATAATTAAACTCACAACCCCATCCACTCTAACTATCTTGGCTACCTCAAAAATATAACACAACATAAAAATGATCCCACACACCATAAAATTAATGTATCTACCACAAGATACAACACTTCACACCATAAAAATCCTAAAACTTCACCTCATCTTATCAACCTCAATCAACAAAAACCATCAAAACTACATATCACCTTCACCCCCATCTCTTGGAACCCCATTTGATCAAGAATGAAAGGCTACTAGTATGAAAAAACCACAACTTTCCCATTAAGTTAAAAATTTGAAAGATCATTCTAATGGATGCTAATGGTGAAACCTTGAAAAGGCACCAAAGGCTAGTTGTAGATAGAAAAAAACCCTACAAAGAAAATAAGAAAACGTTGACTACAAACTAAGAGTGGTACTTCCAAATAACTTGAAGGAAGTAGTAAGTGATATGAATAAAGGGGAAGAGAAACATCCCTTGATATAATGTATATATATAAATATTAGGAGATAAGATACAAGAAATAGGAAATAGAAGCAGTAATGAGAAGAGGAAAAGATAGTAAATATGAAATAATGAGTGAATATAAATAGATTGATATGAATAGAAGTGTATATATGTATAGTGATATGTAGAAGAGAAGTGTAAAATATGATGGTTAATTAAGAAGAACCTTGTAATAAAGACTAATCATGAACTCTGATATATAATGTATATGTATTGTAGATTAATATAATGGATATATGTTATGGTGTATGATATATGTATGAATATTCTATGAATGTATGTTTTATTTATTTTCTATGTACCATATTATATTGCATCCTTCTATAATCCACTACACATTTAGTAAACCTCCTTTTATCCATCTTACTAGGGTATGAATCTAGACCTCAAGAAACTTATATTCAAAACTTCAATCTATGCCCATTTTTTCCAACATTTGGTTTGATTTCCAAGACCCTTGTAGAGTGGTAAGAGAAAAATAAGAGTAGGAAATGAATTATTTGTGGTAGGAAATAAATAAAAGACAAATGGTTACAATTAAAATGGAAAAAGTGTTATATTTTTTTATATATTCTCTTACGTATTATCTTTGTGAGAGGGGATTAGTTACCTAAGGGATGACAATTAGATAGGGGGAATCCAAAAATAATTTTGAAAAGATGCAAACTTTGATGAATTTTTTATTTGAGTCATTAGAGATGGATGAAAGGAATAATGAAACTCCAAATCAAAACCGCCAATGGTAAAAGGAAGCAATAAGAAGCAAAGATATATTTTTAATATATTGTGATGGTAGTAGAATTAAGAAATGAGGAAGAAATGAGAATGAGACACATTTAAAAGAGAGAGGAGAGATACAAGAAGAGGATATAAAATGCTAGAGAATCCTTGTTAGAGTGCACTAGGAGGGAAACTACTAAGAATTTTTTGCACACTAGTATAGTTACTATTAAGCATGTTGAGTGTGCCAAGAAGGTTGCTACATGAAGTGTGGAGAATTTAAATATAGAGCAATAAATAGTGCCCCATACCTATGAATTTATATTTGAGTGTCTACTAGCCCAAATAAGAGAAGAAAAATAAAACCTAGTGGTAAATAACAAAAAGAACAAAGGAATATCAAAAATTCAAAGAGTTAGCAAAAGAAAGGCTTTGGAGTGTAGTGTTCAATCATGGAATACAATTTGGAGTGCTCTACCAATAATTTTTTAAAATTGAGAACCAAGTTCTAGAATAAATATATCAAACATTAGTATTGTTATTATTAATGAATAGATTTATGGTTTAATAAACCTTATTTAAAAGCTAATACCTTTGAGTATTAACAAGGACTATGAGGATAGTTTGCTAAATAATAATAAGAAAATAATGGAGATAATAGGATTTTAGGAAGTGAAGGAAAACTAATGAGCTGATGAGTCAAGAAAACTACTCAAGGAACTAGCCAATGATATAGTAGAGATGATTAGAGGAAGTTAGGATGGAGATATATTAAATAATGAAATATCATTAATAAATAAAAAATTATCAAATGTTATGTCCCCTAAAATCAAAAAACACATTCAAGAGTTGAGCCCCCCTACATAAGAGTCATCCCTCATGATACTAAAGTTAAGAAGGGTCTCTATGGAAGATATATTTAGTTAAAAATTATATTCAAAAGAAGAAGAGCAAGGAGAATTTGTGAATAATTGTAGGGAGATTTTAGGAAAATAATTCTTTGAGATTAGATTGTCTAGAGATGAAGAGAGAGGAAGATAGTGAAAAAACAAAGGGTTGTGAAGAAGAGAAAGAGTACCCATGAGAGATATATGAGTCCAAGGACACAAAGAGGAAGCTAAAAGGAGTGGAAAGGAGATACCTCAATTAAAATTCAAATCAAAGGGAATTTTCAATACCAACATGGATTAGAATTAACTAAAATTACCAACCTTTGGCAAAGATACCACAAAGGCTCCATAACATATCTTATTCATTGAGTCTACATGGAGAAGGAATAGAACATCTAGAAACCAAGATAAATTTTATGATTTTGTAGGGACCCTAAGGGACAATTCCTTAAAGTAGTACATGAAGAATTATCTAGAACATGACAAAGAATGGGTGACAGTAAAGGATTGAGCCACTAGAAGTACCTTCAAAAAGTGTGAGTAAAATGTGGAGATGGTTTAGAAAAAGAATGAGATAATTAAATAATTTGACCAAATATTTAAAGCACTAGTTCAAAAACTAGAGGAACCATTAATAGAAAATAAAAGGATGGAATGGTTTATATTTGGACTGTTGCTTGAACATAGTTTCATTATATGGAAGAATTTTATAAAATTATTCAAATGTAATAGAGTTAACATGTCAGCTAGCCCTCCCTTTGGGAATCCAGATAAACCACCTTGTTGAAGCAATGACCACCTATCATAGCATCAAGATGGCTAGGGATTTGAGGATCTCTAAACTTTGGATCGAAGGTGATTCGTTAAACATAGTGAATTTCCTTAAGAAAAGGTCTCCTCCATCATGGTCTATTAACAACTTTATATTTGATGTCATTTCTTTATGTGATGAATTTGAAGAAATTTACATTTCTCATGCATATAGGAAGGCGAATGCAATAGTTGATTGGCTCGCTAATTATGGTGTGTCATCAGCTAGATCGTGGGGGAGGATGACATCCTTCCTATTGATTTAAGGATCCTTATTATTAATGAGATTCATTAATTTTTTATTTTTTCCCACCTCCTTGATCTTGGGTTTGTGTGGGTATCATGAAGTTTGTTGCTTGATGGGACTTCTCACACAGTTGACACTCATTGGAAATTGTTACCTCTTGCAGCTGAGTTGTCTAAGTGTCTTGTTCATTATATCCTTTTGGACTACTCTCGATTGCCTCACACATTTTTTGGGTGGTTTTTTGGCTATTACCCTTGCTTTTCACTAGTTGTTCTTTTTGTTTGCAAGTAACTCAATGATGGGTGGGGATAGGTGTCACATGGAGCCTTTGTCTTGTGAAGAAACAAGAGCTAATGCCAGAGTTTTGGAAATTCTATAGAGTGGTGGTGTTACTCCTTACATGGAGAGACTAAAGGGTTTTGAATCCTCAGTTTCTAAGGAGTTTGTTGATGTCTGGCATGGCCGTGTGGTGAGTATGTTTGGTAGGGATACTACCATTACTGAAGATTTTATTGCCGAGGTCACAGGTTTTTCCATGGAAGGTGGAAAATTCTACAGGGACAAGAACATTTCGCAATCTACTAGGCAGAATTTCTTGCATGACAGGGAAAGGGATAAAATGGTTCATTTGGACTATGGAGGATATGACAGAACAAAAATTAAACCAATTTGGCGAGAGGTTGTGGTGGCGTTGATGCATTACTTCACTCTTGATGGCAGATTCACAATGCTCTATGGTCATCACTTTGTTCTGCTCAACCACTTTCGCCATGGTAAGCTATTTTCTTTCCCTTTTTACCTGTTGATCTCTCGAAGAGGGTATTTTGAATTATAGAAAAAACCCCAAGAATCATTATATGCATTAAGGATTAATGCTACTTATTGTGGATTTTATTAAGGCTAACTGAATTGTTAGTACCCCTCGGTCCCCTATTTCTAAGAAGAAGGGGAAAGGAAGTGGGAAATGTAGGATTGAGGAGATTTAGGAGTCTGAAGGTATGGAGATTGAAGAAGATTCAGAGGGCTGGTCTGATGGCTATGATATTGATCTAGATTATACTCCTTTGATGGGTGTTGTTAAGCCCTCATCCTCTAAAGCTTTGCGTGCTAAATGCAAGTTGAAGGTTCTTGAGGGTGTTGTTGAGGGTTATGCTGGTAAGAAGCCTAACACCCATGCTAAGGAGGAGGACGTTAATCTTAAGGAGGTGGCAGGTAATATTCAAGGTGAGAACTCGGGTATTGGTGGGTTCCCTATGGCTAGTAAGAGGAATTCGGTGGTAAATCTTGATGAATTTGTTGGGGATCCTACTTCTAAGGAGCGGGGGAAGGCTAAGCTTATTTTTGAGGATGTGACAGTTGAGGATCCTCCAGTTGGTTCGCATCAGGGTAGGGGTGTGTTTTGGGGAGCAATGGATTTTTCTCAGGCATTGGGCCTTGTCAAAGAAGGGGTTGATATCTCTTTTAATCTGCTTATGTGGCTTGTTCAAGAAATACAGGATCTTCATAACAAGCATAATACCATTTCTAGATGCAATATCTCTACTCTTCGCAGTCTTAAGGAGAAAGAGTAGATATTTATGGGCTTTCCAGAGAAAGTAATCGGATGGTGGATGCCTTACCGAATATGGGGATTTATTTGGATTCAACTAGGTGTTGAAGGGATAGTTCATGTCTACCAATGAAGGTTAGAATTTTAATCCTTGAAGAAAAATATACCAACATTAAAAATGTGGAGAGCTCAAACTAAATACTTAAGGGTTATTCTAATACTCTTACTTACCCTTGTCACAACTCCCTGTCCTAACATGATGGTTCAGTGGTTGTGGACTTGGATAGTGGATATGAACACATGGACCTCAAGGACAACTAACCTATGCTTGGTTATCTATCTTAGTTATGGTGTGGGTTATCCAGCTTAGTTATGATACCAGTCTGACAAAAATCTAGATAAATTGGATATGCTCATGGATTTCTCATATCAAGGAAATGACTTGCCAACTATTACTCAACCCTTCACATGGCTTGGTTTATTTGAAATTTAGTAAGAAAAACCCTACCTCATTTGTAAAATAACTTTATGCCTTTGTCCCATAAATCATCACAAAGATAAATGTATTCAGGGTTACTAGCTTTACCTGCAACAGATAATGGGTGGTGAAAGTGTAATAACAAAGTTTTGTTCTTGTGAATATTTCAAGAAGGATGCTCTACTTTGGAATATATACATGGAGGTGGATTGTGCCATTGATGGAGAGTCTAAGTGAACACGATGAGAATATTTCAATTTAGTTTACCAATGGTTGGAACTAAATATAGGTCAAGGTTGGTGAGATTCGTTTTGAAGTCAACAAATAATTCATTGCTCATGCCACTGGCCTATCTTGTAATGGGAAAAAACTAAAGACACACACAAAGGTTCAAGACATGGATAGCATGAACCAGTTCTTCAAAAAATATGAAAACCCTGTCAAATTACATCTGTGTTATGATCATAGTAAACTCCCCACTCCATGGGACCATGTATTCCTAGTGCTAATGAAATATATTACTCTCGATGGTAAGTATAAATGCTATTACTACTACCACATGTCATTGTTAAATCATTTTTGAAATCATCTATTGATTAGTTTTTTGTTTTACCCTTTGTCTTCTCTTGAATTTTTTGTAAAGGAGTCCATTGAGACGTCTAAAATAAACCCTAAAAATCCCCCCATCCCACTCCACCAGGGGATAATATTAAGGTTATACCTTTTCCACCTTACACTTTTTCCCCTCAAGCCAAGTAAGATTAGCCTTGTGGAAGAGCCATCTATTGTCCCTCCTCCCCCTAAAATCCCCCTAAACACTTGCTTTGAGGAGCCTGAAAAACCTCCTAAAACAAAGTTGTCCCCACCTGCTAAATAAACTACCCACGGTCCTAATCCAAAACCCCCAACCAAGCAATCCAAAAAACCCTAAGTCAAAAATCTATGACTGTTGGGTTGTGTGAGCTCAAAAACACACCTCCCAAAAAACTTGGCAAATAGACCCCCAACAAAAAGAACAAGAAAGCCACTATCAATTTCTATGTGGAAGAAGCAACCTTCATTGAGGAGACTAATGTGAATAATGAAAATATAAACAAAGAGGATAATACAAAATCTACTAACCCAACCACTAATTTTGATAAAATTAGTGTAAGGAGATCACACAGGTTGGCCAACAAGCAAGCCATGGAGATAACATTTGATGAAATATTTAGTGACTCTGAGTAGGATAAGAGGGATGAGGAAAGAAGTGAAGATAACAATACAGAGGAAGCAAAGGAGTATGTTGAAGGTCCTTCTATATTCCTATAATTCAGTGACATTCTCAATGAACCGAAGGATTCCACCCCCATGAAAGATCACAAGGAGGAAAATTTCCCTAGCTGTGAGAAGACAGCCCGAGACTGCATGGCTCTTATGACTAGGGTTGAAACTTTGGAAAGAAAGCTCAATATCCTTTCTTGTTTCACCCTCAAATTCATACACCATTACGTTGTTACTCTCACCTCTGTGCTACAAGATTCAAGATAAAGAAGTCTGATAGTAATGGACCCAAGCTCGAGCCAACAAAAGCAAGATGCTTTCAAGTTCCTCATGGAGAAATGGTAAAATATTCACAAGTAGGGTATCCTTGTTTATTTTATTTCTAGTTATTAATATGTTATACTTTTTATTTATGTTCATTATCATTGGCCATGGCATGTGACCCTAGACTTCTTTTTGCTTTAAACTCTATACCCTTGGGGCCTTTTTTGTATAGGTACAATGCCCTGTAAATGCTTCTTATCTTATCAAAAACATGTCAGCTAGGTGCAACATTAGAGAAGGAAAGGAAAGAAATTAGAGAATTGAGAAATTAAGAAATTGAAACTAGAGTTGGAACAACTGAAGATTAAACAAGACATATTGAGGCCAAAGGAGAAACCCATTCAAAACTATTTGTAATGCAAAGAAAAAAATATTTGGTATACATATTACACAAATAAGGGAGTGTAAGGAATGAATTGCTAGAATCGATGGGCGATAAAATGGCTAAAAAACTAAGAGGTGATACTCTTAAATATGTATTATGAATTATGTAATGACTAGGATGACCATAAAACCAATGATCACCCATCATTACTATTTAGAGTATGAAGAGAGGGAAAAGAACATGAACCATGGTGCAATCACTACTATGAAGAGAATGAATATATTCACCTAGGAATAGCCTATGTGAGAAGTTTGGTGGAAAGACCTCTTTATACATAAAATCATGGATTTATGCAACCACAATAGAGGAACCAACACACTATCAATACATTTTAATATGTGGTGTCACAACCTACAAATGAATAATTACCAAATATCTATAATAAAAAGGATAATAGGGTAAAAGCACAAACCTGTGTCACACTTTCGGCCAACTAAATAGCCCCAAGTGAAATAGTTTCTACCTGAATATTTCAAGTGAAACAATTTCTCCTAAACTATTTTAGGCTAAACGGTTTCACCTAAAACTACATGGTACATAATGTTTCGAGTGAAACCCTTTTTCCTGAAACAACAAAACAAAATTTTTCCCTTAGTCGATTTAAAATCTGACTCAATTTGCATGTACATTTTTTACTTAAAGGGTTTTGATTGGAACCCTTTCACCTGAAACTATCTATGTGGCATCCTTGTTGGTATCCACCTCATCTTTTTATAGATATTTCTAAAAGTTTCCACTCGAATATGATATTTCTTCAATCAAAATAATTTTTTTTCAAAAAACTAAAAATACCCTTTTGTAGAAATCAAAGTCAAGAATCCAAATATATAAATTTTTTGATAGTTTGATTAGTTTTAATATGTTTTTTAATAATGAAAATAGGTTGTTAAAATAAAAAAATGAGGCTGATTATAAATTAAAAAATATATACTAAATTTAAAAAAAAAAAATGGAAAAACTATGGTGCACTAGAGGAGAGAATCCTCTCCAGAAGGGATAATTTGATTTTTGAAAATGATAAAAAAAATAGACAATAGTTGACATCAAATGAAAACTATCAAATTATGGTACATTTGACTTTAACACATTATTACAAGGAATATATACATCACAAATTTTAATTTTTTCCATGCACTAGATATTGAAGTTATCTATTTGGGAAAAAAATAAAGGGAAAATTTAAAAAAAATCAATTTTTTTCTTGACGTCAACTCAATGTCACTTTTTTTCGAAATTTTCAGCAATTCAAAGTCTGCTCTTAAATTTATAAAAAATAATATATCAAAATATTTTTTTACAAAATTAAAAAAATTACAAGAATAAACTTAATTAAGAGTTGTATATTTCTTTAGTTTGCATCATTTTAAAATTCAAAACACAAAGATCACTTGTACACGATTGAAGTTGAGAATTCTACCCAATAGAGGATACCAAAATGGGACCCATAGTAAATCATACAAATTAGAGAAATTATATCTTATCTATTTAGTCAAACAATCTCATAGATTTCTTTCCCCCTTGCTTTGAAATCCCAAAATTTGATAAATATAAGGGTAAGTATGACCTATAGGAACAAGTAATATAATTTTATATGGTGTTCCAAGAGGTTTCATATGAATATATCTAGTTTCTCCACCTCTTTTCTCGAAGTTTGGAAGACTAGTCCCTACACCTCAAAAAAAATGTTTTTTTTTTCTTATAATGTCGAACATGAATTGAAAATTATATACCTTTGCAATGCCAAAAAACAATTATGGGAAACCTTCTCATCCTTCCTCCAACAATGAAGGATCCTTACAAATAGATTACCATGGCCTCTCTCAAAAAATTCACTTGCTTATGTTTCTCATCACAAGCCTAAATATAGAGATGGCCTTCCATCTACAAGTAGATTATGTATCAACCTTTTAAAATATCATTATAAAGGAATGAAATTTTAAAAGACACCTATTTCTAAGGTCTTCGTCAACATATACTCACATCACCAAAAATAAAGTTGATTATAAAAACCCAAGTCCTTAATAAAGAAAATAAATATAGTTATTGATGGAGTCACTGAATCCAACCATGTGTAAAAGTTAGAGAGTTCCTTGAACATCAACATTCTCTTTGGAAATCCCAAGTAAGAAAATAAAAGGGACAATATAAGCTATTGGGAGAACCTATTGAGATGGTATTCCACAAACTTTTCAAGCCCAAGATAGTCATGTTCCACCTCACAAAACCCTTCAACAAGAATCAATCAAGACACTCGTGGTATAAGAAGATGAGTATTATGATTAATATAAAATCGAATTTCATGCCACCAAAAAGTTCATGAAATTATAGAGTTATGTCCAAGATCCCATCAATTGATGTGAGATCAAAATAGAGGGAATCTCATCGTCATAATTTAATAAGAAAATGGGAATATATCATGACCTATTTTCCAAGCATGATCCAAATTTCTCATGGAAGAAGCAAACATAAAATTAAGGCTAATAAACTCATTATAATAACATTTATTACCATAAAACCCCCCATAATCATGACTCCATCATTGGCACTAATGAGTATCCCATGAACATGTAAATACTGTAATGATGGAAAAAGTACTTCCTAACATGGCCTTGATTTAGTGTTGTAGTATGTCTAACATATTCACATTAGGTATTGGCCCCTTATGAACTAAATGAGCTTATTGGTGACTTATTTAGAGTGTTGTAAAGTGTTGTAACACACTTTCACACTTTTCTAGGGTTTTATTAATTAATTGGGCTTCTTTATGCTTTAATTAGCCTTATTTTACATTCACAAGCCTCATTTAATACATCTTTTCAAGGATAATCCTGACATAAACTAAGATCCAATCATAATTAAGGTGTTTTTAGGTTGTGTGTCCCAAATTTAGAGATATGGAACTCATACGCCACCTTGGGCGTATGAGTCCCACCTAGTTTTTTGGGCCCCGATCTGGATTTTACATCATTCTAAGCATTTTTGAAAATGTGTCCCATAGTTAATCCTAATGGGACTCATATGCCACTTCTAGTGTATGAGTCCCGTGTGGCCCAAAATTAAATTTTATTAAAATTATTGGTGGGATTTTATTCTCCTAGATCTAATGTCGGCTTGTAGTGTTGTAATATCGAGGAATTTGGAATAAACAAGCATAAATACAAGTTTCTTTCACTCATTTTCTCCAAACCTTTCAAGTATTCATGTATTATAACAAATTTATGATTAAGGAAGTATTCAATAGCATTCAAGTGTTTACAAGAGAATTCAAGAGTCTTCAAGAGCTGATTATCAAGTGTTTTAGAGCATTATTCAAGCATCAAGCATCATGTCAAAGTCATCATGCATCACGTTTTTTTTTTAGCTAACAATTATGATGTAGGGTTTTGTGATTCAAGATAGAATTCAAGTCAAGATCTACAACATTCAAGCAAGATTCAAGATCTACATCCATTGGAGCCATTTCATACATGTTTGCAGCACTTTATTGCTAGGGTTTGGTGAGTTGCAACATTACATTTTGTTTGTTCATCATTCTCCTTTCCTGTTTCATTTCATTTCAAGGTTTGATTACCAAAATAGGGTTTGACCAAGGCAAACCCCTTTCCATTAACAAAACAACATTTTTCCCTCTCTTTAGTGTGTGATTTGTAGATCTAGGTTGAATGCATATTGAACAACAATTTTGGAGAGAGTTATCAAGTGTTCAAAGTTATCAAATTTGTCACCTTGCATTAGATATCATTGAAAGACATCTACAGGTTGCAAATCAAAGATTCGGATCTGGAAATCAAGTGGAAAGGATAGAGTAGAAATTGAAGGGAAGAATCAGACTTTGAATTTCTAGAAAACACTAACTAGAGTGATACGCCACTTCTGGCATATGAGTCCCAGTTTAGTCAAATTTATAGATTTCAGGAGTTTCAGTTATATCTCTGCCAGATTTCTATTCCTACCCAAAAACCCTAATTTGGGACTAAATCACCCAGGCTGGCGTGAGTCCCATCAAATATTAATTTTATTGTTTTCAACATTTCAAGTCTTCATCCAATCCTCTTCTGGTTTCTAAGTGCACACCTTTCATCTCTCAACTTTTTGTTCTAATTTACATACTTCTCTAGGTCATTTAGTGAAATCTTGCATTGCATTAGGTTTAAGCATTAGGTCTTGCATTTCATTAGTCTTTCCAATCCCTAGCTTGGTGGTGAACCACTCCTTAGTTTATAATCAGACCCTAGGACAACCTTATTGCAAGATCATGTTCTCCTGTGCATACTTTAGATTGGGATCTCTAGGGTTTTCCTTGAATGAATGCTGTAAAATGTGTTGTTTTATGTCGTAAACCATAAAGCCACCATTTTATTTCATTTCATTTTGGTGAACCTACATTTAGAACACATAATTTTTTATTTGGAGTGTATCATAGTCCTAGATCTTGCTTGCATTAACTTTGCATTAGGGCTTTCTCTAGTTAATTTGCATCTAAGGTTTCTAAATCTTGCATTAGTGAAATTGCATATAGGTTGCATTTTTGCATCTTGCATCATTGAATATCATCTAAAATCTATATTTTCATTTAGTCTACAGATCATCCAAACTAAAAAGCATAAAAATCACTTAAGATTTTCTAAAATTTATGAAAAAACCCTCACTGGGACTCATATGCCCCTCTGGAAGATTTATTCCTAGTGTAGATTTTAAACTGCATTTTCCAGAATTCAAAACTATGTTTATGTGCTTTTTTTTGTTGTTGATAACTTTATGTTTAAGTTTATATATTTTCTATTTTAGTCACTTCATTGCACCTAGTTTAAATTAGTCCATCTTGTGCATTGCTTAATCACATTTCATTTCAAATCATTGCATAATGTAATTACCTTGTTTAGAATCTAAAATTTTCATTACATTTCATCATGGATATGTGCTTTGGTAAGCTTTGGATGTCTTTAAAATCATTAGTTGATGTTTCAAGCTATGTTTTTGGAAATGACCCTAATGAAATTGAACTTACTCATGCTCACTCAACTCCTAATGCATTTCCTCCTTGTGATGTTGACATCATTGGAGAAGATGATGACAGTGTGAATAAATTCCTAAATGATTTCCTTAACAACCAACACCCCCTATAATACCACCATCTGAAATGTTTGGTTACTTACATCCCGAAACTGAGACATGAGTTGAAGCTAAGTTCCCTACAGTAGGTGGACCTAGTTCCTCTAATCAAGCAAACACTCAACCATTCTATGTTAACAAAGTGACAAACACTCTCGTCAACTTAGAAGATACATATGGAAAAGGATTGACAATCTTGAGTAAACAAGGATGTGATAGAAGTCAACATGAAAATCATCAAATATTAGAACAAATACCAATTGAAAGTACTAAACTATTAGAATATCAAGATCCTCCTCCTAATATGAGTATCCTCCTTCCTAAAGAACAACCAATGATTCGTAACGATGATAAGGATGACAAGATCGTCTTAGGTCCTTTTCCTCAACATTCAACTTGAGAATTGTGAATCTAATAAAAAAAAAGACCTTACAAGCTCAAAACATTACCATTCTTACATACTCAAACATAAATTGAACGACGGATGGAACACCTTATAGACACAGGTCGGCTTAAACTACCACCCCCTTACTAGAAGCAAAATTCCTAAAGATAAAATAAAGTATTGTGCATACCATCGAACTCTTGGCAATCTTACTAATGAGTGTCATACTTTAATGAGGATCCTTCAGCAATTTGACATCATAGAAATAGTCCCTTAAAGTGGGACCCTTCCGCTCCTTGCCATGTAATAGTTGAAGAATAATAACATTCTCACTATTACATGTTATACATTTATTACAAATCATTTCAAGATGCAAGGAGCTCCTTCCCGTCACATACCTCAGGTCATTCTTGTCTCACACATAGTGGGGGCAAGAATTAGATAGCCTTGTCCTAGTAACAAATTTTTCGTTGTCCCTTTGGCTAGTTGTCCACCTTTGGTATACAATGAACACGATTGGGATGCAGACAACCTGCTTTAGGTTGACTCACATGTGCCTTACTAGTCTTTTGCATTATTTCTTTTTCTTTTGTGTGATTTCATGTGTGATTTCATGTGCATAATGTGATCCCCATACTATTTTGTTTGATGTATTTCTCTCTCTTTGTGGCATTCCTCTATTTGTACCTTCATTCTTTTGTGTCATAATTTTTTTACCTTTTCCTTTATATTTTTCATTTGTCTTGTGTTTTCCTTTTGGGGATGACGCAAGGCATCGAGACATTCATGTCTCTTCCATGTTGACCCAATTTTTTTTCCTTTTATTTTTTTCATTTGTCTTGTGTTTTCCTTTTGGGGATGATGTTAGGCGTCAAGAAATTAATGTCTCTTCCATGTTTACCCAAAATATTTTCCTTTTATTTTTTCATTTGTCTTGTGTTTTCCTTTTGGGGATGACTCAAGGTTTCAAGATATTCATGTCTCTTCCATGTTGACCCAAAAGGTGTTTCTTTGTTTTTGCTCTCTTTGTGTCATTCTTCCAATTCTATGAGTATTTGGGGAATGATGATAATTTTGAGCTCTCTACAAATATTGTAGCAAGAACATATTGACCTCAAATTCATAGATCCCTTATGTGTGTTTGGAGTTTTGGGGGCAGCCCCTCCTTTTCTTTCATGACGTAGCTTTATTTGGAAACATATTACTTAGCACAGGGCTTTCCAAATAAGCTCTCATTTCCTTTTTATTGTCAACATTTATCATTTGCTACTTTAAAGTAATTGCTCACAAAATGGTGTTTAGCAATTTCTTTGAAGTGGGCGCATACATTGGCATTATTCCTTTGTATTTTTCTTTTTCATGTTTCATGGTGTCGTCTTCTTGCTTCATGCAATGCATCTTTGGCTTTGTGGATGACATTAGGTGTGATTTCCTTCAAGAGTGTGATCTCTCTTAGAATATTATATTCCTCTTGGTGGCTTGACGCAACACACTGCATCCCCTAGGTTGTGAATCTTTTATTCTTAGACCAGTCCTCTCTTGGAGACATTAGGCACAATTTTCCCCAAGTTTAAGACCTCACATGAACTAAGCAAGACTCCTTTTAATGTTCTTTACATTATTAGTGCATTTATAATTTTGGTTATGTGGCCACCTTGCATAATACACTTTGCATGCCTATGGAGCCATCTTATTTGTTCATGAGTTCCAAGCATACGAAGCTTTGATTTCCTCATGAAGCTTGAAGTTCATTGTTGCATGGTGCCTTATCAAAGTTATCAGGAGTTATAACTTTGGTGTGGTTGGATGGGAGCTGATCTGAGGCATGAATTTCCCTTAGCTACTCATGTGTGTTGTGAGTGCATACCGGCCACGTGTGTATGTGTCTCACTCTCTTAGATTACTCACCCAGTGGACAACCTAAAGTTTTGTTGCCTCAGAGTGAGCATGCATTTTTCAAACAAACAACCTAGATCTAATCCACATTGTGTTGGACAAATGATCGAAGCTTGATCCACCCCTCTTTTGTTTTGTTTTTCTTTTCTCTTTTTCTTTGGAAGTGTATGCTTATGCTTGGTTATTGCTCATCATATCATTTCATGTGTGTTCTTTTATGCCTATGTTGGTTTTCCATAGGACCTTGGTCCTAGGGGCTTCTGCAACCCTCTTGATCATGGTCATCCTATCTTACTAGCATTGGTACACTTAGACCCCTCTTGATGTGTGTGGCTCTACTTTAGTGTGAGTTGGAAGCAAGTTCCTCCTCTCAATAAAGTGGGGGCTAGATGTAATGATAGAAAAAGTACTCCCTAACATTGCCTTGATTTAGTGTTGTAATATGTCTAACATATTCACATTAGGTCGTGGGACCTTGTGAACTAAATGAGCTTATTGGTGCCTTATTTAGAGTGTTGTAAAGTTTTGTAACACACTTTCACACTTTTATAGGGTTTTATTAATTAATTAGGCTTCTTTATGCTTTAATTGGCCTTATTTAACATCCACAAGCCTCATTTAATGCATCTTTTCAAGGATAATCCTAACATAAACTAAGATCCAATCATAATTCAGGTGTTTTTAGGTTGTGTGGCCTAGATTTAGTTATATGGGACTCATACGCCACCTTGGGTGTATGATTCTGACCTAGATTTTTGGGCCCCGATTTGGATTTATTCTAAGCATTTTTGAAAATGTGTCCCATAGTTAATCTTAATGGGACTCATACGCCACTTCTAGCATATGATTCTCATGTGGCCCAAAATTAAATTTAATTCAAATTCTTGGTGGGATCTTATTCTCCTAGATCTGATGTCAGCTTGTAGTGTTGTAATTTTGAGGAATTTCAAATAAACAAGTATAAATACAAGTTTATTTCACTCATTTTCTCCTAAGCTTTCAAGTATTCATGTACTATAGTAGATTTTTGATAAATTAAGTATTCAATAGCATTCAAGTGTTTACAAGAGCATTCAAAAGTCTTCAAGAGCTTATTATCAAGTGTTTTAGAGCATTATTCAAGCATCAAGCATCATGTTTGTTTTTGAGCTAACAATTGTGATGTAGGGTTTTGTGATTCAAGCTAGCATTCAAGTCAAGATCTACAACATTCAAGCAAGATTCAAGATCTACATCCATTGGATCCATTTCATGCATGTTTGCAATACTTTATTGCTAGGGTTTGGTGAGTTACAATATTGCATTTTATTCATCCATCATTCTCCTTTCCTATTTCATTTCATTTCAAGGTTTGATTACCAAAATAGGGTTTGACCAAGGCAAACCCCTTTCCACTAACAAAATAACATTTTCCCCCTCCTTAGTGTGTGATTTGCAGATCTAAGTTAAAGACATATTGAAGAACAAGTTTGTAGAGAGTTGTCAAAGTTTCCACCTTACATTGGAGATCATTGAAAGACATCTAAAGGTTGCAAATCAGAGATTTAGATCTAGAAATCAAGTGGAAAGGACAGAGAAGACATTGAAGAGTAGAATCAGACTTTGAATTTCCAAAAAATCCTAACTGGATTAATATGCCACTTCTAGCGTATGAGTCCTAGTTTAGTCAAATTTGTCTATTTCAGGAGTTTCAATTATATCTTTGCAAGGTTTTTGTTCTTGCCCAGAAACCCTAATCTGGGACTAAATCACCCAAACTGGTATATGAGTCCTAGCAAGCATTAATTTTATTGTTTTCAACATTTCAATTCTTTATCCAGTCTTCTTCAAGTTTCCAGGTGCACACCTTTCATCTCTCATCTTTTTGTTTTGATTTACATACTTTTCTAGGTCATTTAGTGAAATCTTGCATTGCATTAGTTCTTGCACTTTATTATCCTTTCCAATCCCTAGATTCATGGTGAAACCCTCATTAGTTTATAATCATACCCTAGGACAACCCTATTGCAAGATCTATTTCTCCTTTGCATACTTTAGATTGGGATCTATAGGGTTTTCCTTGAATGAATGTTATAAAATGTGTAGTTTTATGTCATAAACCATAAAGCATACCATTTTATTTCATTTCAAATACATCAATATCAAAACCTCTATTTATGTCATCACCACAAGACATTTTTAACTCATCATCTAAGGGCCTCCTCCAACTACTCCTAAAGGACAATAGAACTTCATCTAAACATATTTAGCAAAATCTAGCATAGATATCCATCTTTGAGATTTAAAAAACATCCAATGTTCATAGGAACGTTTTAAACTAGGTCATATAGGAGTCAAGAGTGCCTAACAACATTGATTATTCACACTTATAGGCACTAATTGAAAATGAGAGAATATTGGTTGGCCACTTACAAGTTGATGTGCTTAAATGTTGAGTATAGAAAGAATTGAACTCTATGAAAAGAACTAAATAACTACAATACTTCTAGGTATCTAAAAATTAAAAAAACATGAAAGAGAATATTTTTGGGTGATGGAAAATATTTCTATTACACTTTAAATGCTCCTAAATCATTTATAAAGGGGAAAAAGGAAATAAACATTAACTAGGGAATTAGAGAAGGAGTACAACCACAAATCAGCACACAAACACACCTCCCAAGACTCCATTGTTGGAGTTCATAGTGAACCCCATAGCTCCCAGAAATCTCTGCAACCAAAACACCTATCACAAACAAGAGATCAAAGCAATTGATTTTCTATGCAACCAAGAGAGAAAATATTGAATCTGGAAGAGAACTGATATGTGCAATGTATTAACCTAAATGGTTCTAAATTGAGTTATCACAATGAATGTGCAAGATTTATAAAAGCATGCAAACACAAACCTTAGATAAGGATTTGACTGGATAGTGACAAGTGTTCTAATCTCATGCAATGAGACAAATTTTCCTAAATTTAGTTCAAACTAATAATAAAAATGAACTCCTAAGTTTAGCTTAAGTGAATAATGTAATAAGGGACTTAATAATAATGTAATAAGGGACTTAATAATTATTTAATGATTAATTAATTATCAAGTGATTATCCTAATTACTCTAACATCCATGACCTATATAAATCTATGAATCTACTATTATAGTTACCTTGTGACCTCCATTACTACACACCACCATTTCTATCAAGAACTTGTGGCTTACACATTCAAAATTTTACATGTCTTAAATTATTGATTTAGTACTAGGGTGTGGTGGAGGCATATCTAAAAAAACCTTTAAGCACCTATTATCCCTCTAGAATAGGTTGAAGCTTAGACCAAAATTTATAGAGGATACAACCACCCATAGGTAGACACCAAAATTCCTTAGGGGACACCAACATGCTCAATGAGGAATTTTCCATGCCCTAAAAATTTACTCAACCTAAACCATACACAACTACCATTTTTTTTAACTTGCTAATACTACTAAATTAAATTCAAGTTTCAAAGTTAATCTACAATCGATGACATCAAGTTTATGATATCATCATATTGCTTAAACGATCTTGGAAGAGTTATAGTTTGCATTTTCCCTAAGTGTTTCAAATTGAGATGCTCTAACTTTCCCTATGTTGAACACCTTGAATACTGAGAGGGGGAGGAAAATCAATATTCTCTTAAACCATTTAAACATAAAACATCCAATCACTAATGTATATTCAACTTTCATAAGGAAAGAAAGCATGAAACATCCAAAATATCACATAACACATGAATGCTGGGATTTTTATGTGGAAAATCCAAAATGGGAAAAAACCACGGTGAGGATTAGCTCATAATATATTATAACCGGTTATAGTATATTACATAAATGCTCACTATAGGTGGACTCACTATCCAAGTGGACTCACTATCCATAGAGAAAAATATAGAAGAGATATGGTGGCTCACAGCCTATTTTTGAACTGTTACAATTACATGAATTATAGTTCCACCAAAGCACAATAACTAACTTTATATGATTCTAATTCAACACTCTGCCTTGCTCTTCATTCACACAATTCTGATCTTCAACTTAACATTTGCAACTTAACTTCACTTTTCTCTACTCAAATTCACATCACACAATATATTTTGCATACATCAACTCAAAACATTGAAAACAATCCAACATATATATCCACATCAAGTATAACATCAATTAGGTTGTCCTAATTAGATGCAATACTCAAAATATAACTTGTTGGCACCCAAACCTTATCATCTACACAATGTGCCATAATTCAAAACTCAAAACACCTTAAGATAGGTAGCATGGACCTATAATAGATCCCACATAATATAGAAACACATATTTATCCTTTGCATACCTTCAAACATATTAGGTTAGCTCTCTATAAGACCTAAAAGCAAAAACCTTCATTTTTCTATCCACATCTCGACATGTGGACCTCAAAACTTGACACCATATGGAATTCATGCTCAACTAACATCTAGAAACATATCTTCAACACCAAAAGGCCAAAAACTCATCCATGGAGAAGTGTGGATTCTCCTACACAAGCACACTATATAGAAGGCAACTGTAATATGTCAGGCCAAACACTGTTACTCATATCTCTCAAACTATTTGTCCAATCAAGATGAAATCTTGGATTTAGGTGCATCTAACATCCACCAAATTAATATTATAATTGTAGAGTGATATCTTTATTTATGTAGTGGTGTGAACCAAAAAACCGATGCATTGTTACACTATAGTGGTAGATTTGACACAGTCAAAGTTATATGCAACTGAACTTTCTAGACCAAATCATTATATAATAATGTATTCCTTATCAACTCCAAAACCTATTAGGATTAATCAAAATGATTTTCAACAATGTTGACATCAATAACAACACTGTAATACACTGTTATGCATAATCCATACTTACGTTTCCAAATAGCATCATCAATGACAGACTTCAACAATCTCTTCAAACTTCCAACAATCTCCCCCTTTGTCATTGATGGAAACATGCCAAAAACTCCAAAAATACTCTCCCACTTTGACATCAAGGGAAAAGGGCACCTATACAAAACTATTTTGACTATTATCAGAACTCCCCCTGAAAAATATAAGCATATGTACAGACTAGAAAATAAAATATTGACTCCCCCTGAGTCATGTAACGAAGAAAAAACTCAAATTTATATTAAAAACTATTCTATATGGTCGGCATATGTAAAAGTAGCCTGAACATAGATACTGAAAATGCATAAAATAATAAAAGATAAGTCAACCAGAGGTGGTTGACACTTGCAACTTCTTCAAATGATATTCCCAAGCTTTCCTACCAAGTTCCCATTCTCTATTGGCTTCCACAAGCAACTTGTGTTGCATTTCTAGTTCAATAAATAATTCCTCTCCTTCTTCTAGAGTGGTAGGTACCAGATTCATCTTCTTAGCTTTTTCTAAATTTAGAAGAGCTCTTGAAATAAGTACAAGTTTGGGATTAACTAAATCCCTTACCTCTCCAAATTGTAAGATGATATGTTCTTTCTAATTTTGGAGTTGGAAGAACTTTTTGTGCATGTCTTCAATTATGTTCCTTGTTTCTCTGGTGAGGTCAACAACCAGATCATATGCACTAGAGGCAACATTGATTTGGGACTCAATGGATTCCATCTCCTTTCTTATGCTTTGTGTGGCTTTGGACCACTTCAAGTTCTATTGATATAATGCCTTAGCCTCTTCAACACACACTTTTGCATCCTCTAGTAATTCTGAGAAATTTTTATGTGCAATTGCACATTTCTCTATTATCTCCAATATCTTCTTATCACTTAACCATTTCTCCACTTCTTTCTTAGCTTCCTCCTTTAGATTGGATGCATAATTTTTGAAATAATCAATTAGCAGTTTGAAATTTTCCATATTGGATAATGTAGTGTCAATATTTGATCTAGGTATGATCTCCTAAATGCCTTAACTGCTTCATCCATTAATTCTTTGCACCTTTTATGTGATCCAATGATTTCTTTCCTCATAGATGCATGGAACTTGTCTCCTAAAAAAAACTTATGGATGGGAGATATCTTGTCCAAATGCACATTTCCTTGTTGCATCGACAGTTCTAGCAATTGGGATGAGCAACAAGTTGAAATTTAGGATGCATGATCAAAATATTCTTCAAGGATTCCTTGGAGGATCCAAAAGATTCACTAGAAGCCTTAACAACTTCCACAACCTTTCCCTTGTCCTCTCCAATACTAGAGTCTATTGGTTTATCTGTTTTTGCATCTCCGAATGCATCATTATCCTTGACTTCATCTTCTTCATCCTCATCGTCCTTCTCTTCATCAACCTTTTCTTCATTCTAAGCATCATCATTTTTATCATCAACTTTGTTAGTGTTCTCTTCCTTTGAAATATTTTCAATGTTTCCAAGAGGAGTAACTTTACCATTTTGTATAGGAGGATAAGTGGTGACATTTTCCTTTGCAATCTCTTCTTCGATCATTTCATCCTTGTCATCTTCTTTTGTCATGTCTTCCACTTCCAAAGGAGTGTTATCTTGTGTGCCTTCCGCATTTGTATCTTGCTCATGTTGAGCATCATCTGTTTTCACTTCTTCCTCTATATGATCTTCCAGAGTAGTGGTTTTAACATTCACTTCTTCCTCAACTACCAGATTCAATCCTAACTTCTATACAATCTCCTCTACTTTATCATTGATCTCTTTATGGATCCTTTCCAGATCACCTTTGTCTTTTCCCATAAGGGTTCTAACTCTTTGTTTGTTTCTCAGCTCCTTACTATATATGGTAGCCAATGTGGCTCTATCATCTTCAAATAGTGGATCACCTACCCTTTCCAAGGCTTCATCTTGAAGTTCCCCATGCTCTTGTATTTCCTCTTGTCTCCTTTTTAATAAAATATTCCATAACTCATCAAGAATATCTTTCTTGATATTTCACATATCAACTTCAAGCACAACAATATATTTGATTATGTCCTCAATTATGGTGGCCTTATCCACCTCATATTCATCCTTATATAAAGCTAAAATCTCCTTCATCATTTCATTTTACAAAATTCTATTAAATAGTGCCTCAAGTTTCAATGGGGAATGAGGCTTTACTGGTTTAGCTTGTTCATTCTTTTTGACTTTAACTAGAGTTTTCTTTGTTTCATTTTCTTTCTTCTCTAGAGAAGCCTTCTTGGCTTCCTTCTTATTTTCTCTCATATGTATTACAAATGCTTCTTTTTATTTTTCTATCTCTTCTTCACTTTCAGTTCCAATGGCATCATGTATTTTCCTCTTTCCACTAACTTCACCTTGTGAAGCCTCATTTCTCCCTCTTTGAACCAACTGTGGTCCTTCTTCTTCCAGTTCTTCCTCTTCCTTAGTAGTATTGACACCAATACCCTTTTCTCTTGTATCCTTTTGTTTAATTATTCTTTTTGAAAGGGCGGCAGGAGATGTGATGGTAGCAGTTATCTTCTTCTCTACCCTAGTATCATTCACAACCAGAGGGGATTTCTCCCTTACCAAAGGACTGGTGGTAGACTTCCTTTTTCTCTCCAACAGAGGGAAAATCCCTGAAGGATTTCTAAATAGATGGTGGTGTAGTATTTGTTCTACCTAATTTCTTTGAGCTAATTGAAGCTTCACCAGCATTTATATATGCTCTAGCTCTTTGTCTAGCATACTACACTTTCTCCTTATAAATTCCCATTTCTTTTGCATATACATCCACCATATCATCAAAATTCTTCCTAATTTGTGTTTCGTTTTGTTTCATTTGGAATTCCATGGAATTTTCTTCAAAATCCCATACCTAGGTTTTTTTTTCATCCTTCAAACTCTTCAACAAAATATCAACATACCCAATAATATTTTCCTCTATCACCTCATAGCCGAATTCAAGAACCAAAATAGATCTTGGTTCCACTACCTCCATAATGCAATGATCTGTAGAAACTAGGAATGTTATATCATTTTTGTACCTTTCCACAATTTTCCTTGGGATCCTCTCTCTCATGCATTCTTTTCTAAAATATTGCAAAGAAAGAAATAAGGGCATCATCTTGTGCACTGACATCTCCAAGGGTCCTCATATAACCTACAATTTTATGTGCAACAGGTCTTCCACTTACCCAGTTTACCTTTCCAATTATGGGAACCTCCTTCAAAAAGTAGAAGAGTAAGCACATAACCAAGGTTTCATACTTAAACACATATTTCTTTTCCTTGGTTTACTTTAGATTCTCCATTAATTATTCTCTAAGAAACTCAGACAAGTCATAGTCTACATCATTTTTTATCATCTCATGTGCCACATTAATTATGGTGGCAAAAACAGAGTTATCTATGTTGGTAAAGTAGATCTTGTAACCAATAAACATAATAGCATACCTAACAGTTGAATTTCTAATAGGATTTATTGCAAGGGCTCTCTGATCAAATGTAGCACCTATTTTCTCCATCACCTCTTTATTTTTAACAAACTTCAGAATGGGGATGGATCTGGTGGAATACAGACCAATGACCTCTCTTATCACTTCCTTTGTAATCATGTGAGGCATATCAATCTAGAAAAGTTGATCATGAACTCTACACAAGGTCATTCTAATCCACTTAACATCATAGAAGAAATTTGGAAACCATTTCCATGCATCTAGTTTCTTCTCAACTAGGTTTTTATACTCTAGATTTAGGGTGAAGTCCTCACCAGTTAATTCATTTGACCATATATCACTTAACTTGTTGGGAGAATGCTCTTCCATTTTTCCATGAATATAGCCTTAATATCCTCAGTCGATAAATTCACATATGTAATATGCGAGAGTGCACCTAGTGGGTCATCTTTTATGGTTTTCATAGGGTATCTTTTGAATTTAAGTTATGGTTTCTCTATAACCTCTACACCATTTCAAATAAATATTTTTTAATACCTTTTTAGCTTTGTTTTCCAAACTAGGGTTTCGGTACTTTGAATCTCAAATCACCTTATGCACTTAAAATTATCTTCTCACATCTCTTCTCCTTCTCAAATTCCTTTGTGAAATGAATTTTCCTTAGTGAATTTTCTTCTAACCTTTCAATTTGACCTAATTCTTCATTAAATGGTTCAACCTATAAAGTTGGCAACACTTAATTTGTATGCACATTCAACATTCAAAGCTCCACAAACTTTCACATCAACATATTTCCTTCTACAATCTTCACCAATAGATCAATCATTTTGATCTACATCACATATCTTTGTGTTGTGGCATTAGCACCTCTTTTATGGTGTAGGATAAAAACTATCCATTAAAGATCCCCCTAAGTCATAGCTCTTGGCTTAGTTTCTAGAGGAAACATCTACACAGGAGGATGGTATATATTCTCCCTTGTCTTTTTCCTCTTCCTTCTTTCTCCAAATCTATTCCATTTCCTTCTTTACTTCAGTCAGATCAACCTTTTTTACTAGTTCATTCCTCTTTGCCAGATTATCTTTCCTTATGTTTCCGCTTCTACAAAAATTACCAATATGTCCAAGTCTACTACAATTGTGACATACAACATTCTTCTAAATAGTATTCCTTCCATTCACTCTAGATCTAGATTGATTATCTTTGTGTCCAAATCCATAGCATGTATAATAGTAACCATTGAAAGGTTGAATCATTCTACCATTGTTATTTGCATTCATCATTTGACTTTTGCATTCACTTGCCCTACGACCAAATATTTTGCATGTAAGACATTTACTAGTAAAGGATGGAACATTCTAATTCATTATGCTTCTACATTCCATTACTCAATGTCTAAATTTATTGCAAGAATAGCAAAATCCATTGAAAGATGTGTACCTTTGAGCATTTGGTTGTCTAATCAGAGGTTTTCTAGCTTCATTTCTTTGATCCTAGATCTTGGCATTGTTCTTCTTGTCTTCAATCTTCTTTGATTCATTGATCTTCTCTTCTGAATTAGGTGTTTGATTTATTTTTAAGCTTCCACCTTTTTCAAATCCTAAGCCATCTTTGTTTTTGGATGCTTTCTAACCTACAATCATCTCATCAAGATTTGTAGCACTCATTTTGAATTTATCTTCATGACTTCGTGCTTTTTCCAAATTTGATTTCAGATTTACCACTTCTCATTCAAGCCTCATGCATTCATCAAATTTCTTTTCACCATTGCATTCAAACAATCTTCAATTCTTTTTTTTCCTCAACTTGCACTTTTAGTCCAGTGATGTTTTCATTTGCTTGCTTCAACTATTCATTGACTCCTTATGCCTTTCTTTGAACTTCTTGATTTTCTCTCTCAATTTTATGATGCATTCATTTGTCTCTTTGATATTTTCCTTCAAATCTCTATTTTCACCTTCATTTATTTCTAGATATTCAAGAGAAACTTTGAGTTCTCCATCTTTATCAAGCATGCAATCTTGTTCTATAAAATCAAAGGCAAGAACCTCTTCCGAAGGAATAGGAAATTTTATGTCAGTCATGTGTTCAATCTCTAAGACCTTTCCAAAGTAATTAAGCTCCTTCCAAGGAACCAAGCTTTGATATCAATTGTTGAACACCCACAATACTAAGAGGGGGGTGAATCAATATTCTCTTAAACCATTTAAACATCAAACATCCAATCACTAATGCATATTCAAATGCAGTAAGGAAAGAAAGCATGAAAAATCCATAATATCACATAACACATGAACACGAAGATTTTTACATGGAAAACACAAAATGGGAAAAACCACAGTCATGGTTAGCTCACAATATATTGCAACCAGTTATAGTAGATTACATAAATGCTCATTGCAAGTGGACTCACTATCCATAGAGAAAAATATAGAAGAGATATGGTGGCTCACAACTTATTTTTGAAATATTACAATTGTATCTTATATATTCCTCAATTACAGTTCTATTGAAGCATAATAACAAACTTTATCTAATTCTGATTCAACACTCTGCCTCACTCTTCATTCGCACAATTATGATCTTCAACTTAACTTCACTCTGCTCTACTCAAATTCACATCACAAATACATTTCACATACATCATCTCAAAACACCGAAAACAATCCAACATATATATCCACATCAAGTATAACATCAATTAGGTCGGCCTAATTAGATGTAATACTCAAAATGCAACTTGTTAGCTCCAAAACTTATCATCTACACAACGCACCATAATTCAAAACTAAAAATACCTTAAGATAGGTTGGAATTGACCTATAATAATCCCACATAAGATAGCAACACATATTTATCCTTCACATACCTTCAAGCATATTAGGTTGACTCCATATAAGACCTAAAAGCAAAAACCTCCATTTGTGTATCCACATCTCAACATGTGGACATCAAAACTTGATACCATATGGAACTCATGCTCAAATAACATCTAGAAACCTATATTCAATACCCCAAGGCCAAAAACTCATCCATGGAGAAGTACGGACTCTCCCACACAAACACACTATAGAGAAGGCAATTGTAATATGCCAGGTCGAACATTGTTACTCATATCTCTTCAACTATTTGTCCAATCAAGATGAAATATTGAATTTAGGTGCATCTACCATCCACCAAATTAATTTTATACGTGTAGAGTGGTATCTTTATTTACAGAGTTGTGTGGACCCAAAAACTAGTGCACTTTTACATTGTACTGACAAATTTGACACAGTCAAATTTCTATGCAACTGAACTTTTTGGACCAAATCATTATGCAATAATGTCTTCCTTATCAACTCCAAAACTTGTTAGGATTAATCAAAATGATCCTTAACAATGTTGACATCAATGAAAACACTGTAATACACCATTATGCATAATCTATGCTTATGTTGTCAAACACCATCATCAATGACAAACTTCAGTAATCTCTTCAAACTTCAACACCTTAGGTATCCTAAGGTATAGCAACTTATCACCCTTTCAAGTTTTATGGGTTGATGAACTTCTACAATACCAATTTCCCTTTTTCTATCTACATTTATTTTCCTAGTATGGCTAAAAAGAGAAATATTATTGCACACTAATGACCTAACTATAAATAATTTTGAAATGAAAGAACTATATTATAATAAACAAACTTACACAAAATAATTATGCTTCTAAACAAAATTATAAGTAAATGAAAATAGTTTATTAACTCCATTATGAACATCAATATAATAATTAACTAGATGTTATCAAATCTTAAATGATAGGTTAAATTTAATTTTGAATTCTAAACTAATAGTTGACAACTATTGGTTATTTTATTAAGTAGTTTTATTAACTAGGTTTTAAAGTAAATTACTTACTCTGTTTTAATTCATGATCCATCGTTCCTAAGTTCACAATGTTCACTTGAGTGAAATTAAATAAAAGTTCCATTTATTTAAAATATTATTTATTTAATGATTTGAACAAATAAAAGGTTTATTACTCTTAGTTAAAGGAGTTTTCTAAATTTCTCTATGGAATTATGTCTACCTACTAGATACATCCATTGAGATTAATAGGTATAGGTTTAAATTTGTTTCACTTCTATTGGGAAGAGTTGACATTTAATGGATTTCCATTAATTGATCATTGTATAAGTTAAGTTTAAAAATATATTGCATCCCAATTTATAGAGCTTGACAATGGATTTTTAAAAAAATCTATTTATGTTTCCAAAGAAATTAAATTAAAGAATAAACTGCTAATTACCTAAAATCTTAGCAAATTTTATATCCAAGATTTCTTTCTTTTATAATTCATTAAATTTTTGTTTAAGTTTTAACTCTATAAATTTTGATTTTATTTAAAGATTCCTAAAACTAACTTCTTCTTAACAATTAACTACTTCAACTTATTAATATTTCTTTAAATACATTTCTTGATCTACATTTGGGATACTTTTCTTAATTGTTAGTTTTATGATTTTTCCCTTTTTTTTCACTTCAAACCTTAAGATTGGATTTGTTGTAGATGAATTCAAATTTCAATTCTAGACTTTAAAGTGTTCATTCAATCTGATTGATTCAAAGTGCAACAAGATCTCAAAATTTCAAATTTCTCTTTGTGAAATCGATCAAGAACATTTATATTTTTAGACATTCAAATTATCCTATTGATATCGTGCACTCAATTTTGATTCAGTAACACCAATTCTTCCTTAATCACTTCTTTACTAACCAATTAATTGAATAATCCTTATTTAATTAATTCATCAAGATTCTTCTTTTAATTAAATAAATCAACTTTATTTGATTAAATCTAATGCTCTTCTTTTAATTAAATAAATTATTTTATTTAATTAAATCCTAATGTTCCTCCTTTGATTAAATAAATCATTTTATTTAATTAGATTTATTTAATCAAATCCTAAAGTCATATCTTTTAATTAAATAAATCAACTTTATTTGATTAAATCTAATGTTCTTCATTTAATTGAAGAAATCAAATTTATTTAGTTAAATTATTAACCTCCCAACTATCTTCTCGTTTGATTTAAATAAATCTAAATGTATAAATCAAATCGCATATCAACTAATTCTATCTAAGTTAATTAAATCCTAATTAATTCCTAACACTAATCCTTCTTTCCTCTAGCTTTTGCAACTTGCACATATAAATCAATTTATTTGATTTATTAATTCCTCTATTTTCATTCAAATGTGGCATATTCTTGGAATATTCCACCAATTTGAAATCTCCCTCCCAAAGGACTTTTGTCCTCCAACATGGCATTAAAGGCTCTTACATGTCCCCTCCTTGATCCACCTTGGCATTAACTCCTCTTACAACTCTTCTTACACAAGCCATCTTTTGAATTTCAAATTCCACCTACATGCATTTAACATGCACATTGTTGAAAATGTGCTCCACTCTCCTTCATTAGCATGTTGACAAGTGGCACAATGCCATTAGTTCAAATGTTAATCTCACATTCTTCCTATTTCTCATTCCTCCATCCTTCTTTTCTATAAATAGAGGACTTTTGTATTGAGTTGGGATCCACAACTTCATGCAAGGTTACTATCAACAGATTTGAGCAAGTTCATCCACATTTTCATCCAAGTTTTCATAGATTTCATCATCAATAGCTAGGTTATTGACAATTTAAATTAAGGATCAATCAATCATCATCAATTTTATCAAGGAATTGGGAAAGGGCTTCTTTCCACATCAAAGAAGCACCAATTCCCCCATGAGATGTTGGTTTGAGTATTTAGAATAGAATTTCATTAGCTTTTACTTGTTATTTTGGCTTTGATTTCAATGCTCTTATGTTTGAATGAATTTCATGGGGAATGTTTGTTTAGACTTGTTTATTGACTAATGTTTGATTGTTTCTTCATGTTTGAGCAGGTCTAGAGCAAGCATTCACATTTTGGCACTAGAAGGAGGGTTAATATTTCAAAATTAACATATTTTTTTGGTCAATTTTGTTGCTTTTTAAAAAAAAAAAATTGTGCTTTCAGGAAACAATGACACTAAGAAGGAAAAACAGCGATGCTATTAGTCCAGCATCGCTATATAGTGACACTGCCTCTATTCCAAAAGGCGACGCTACAGTGATTCTCCTAAGGGTCAGATCTATCAAACTCCAAAGGGAAACGTTGTGTAAAAATACTGACGTAATCACAGTCTTTTTTTCTCCACAAAGCGACGCTGACTTCACCAGAGTGATGTTGAATCTCCAAACAGTGACTCCTTCGTGGATTGTGATGTTGGGTTGGGGTAAAAGGTTAACTTTCAATTTTATTTTAACATGTGCTTTTTGTTTTTGATCACCTTGAACTTTTTAACCTGTTTTGTGGCTCTGTTTTCTATAGATTGACCAGCTTTTGTAGGTTGAGTTGACCAAGAAGAGAAGGAGGAAACAAGGAAAAGGTTTTCTATGACACTATCTCATGATTGTAACAAGTGTTTTTAAACACTTTGGGAGAATTTATAATCCCATCTTTAGGATATTGTTATCTTCAGCTTTAGGACTCAAATACATTTCATTTGGGTTTTAAAAAGAATAATCAAAGGGTTAAATATAAAATTAAAAACTCACTAGATTTGGTTTTTGGTTTTAAGAATTGAACAAACAACTCCAAACACTTCATCTTGGTGCTATAAAAAGAACCCATTACTGCTTTTTTGAAGTCTAAAATGAACAAGTGTCTTTCTTGTTTTGTAATTTTTTTTACAAACTAATATCATTTAAAGGCATATGCACTTCTCTCGCACTTCACGGCGATCTTGAGAATCAAAAGTATTTTGGTGATATTAGATTGTCTAAAAGATTTCCTCCACACTTCAATTTGGGCTCTTAAAATTGAATAAATCTTGCTAGTGTGAGACAAGTATATTGCATATGTTCTCTCTTTGTTCACACAAACAAAGATTGATCGAACTACGGATGTACTTACTCACTTTTTCTGCCTTTAGAGGGCCTACCTTGGTGGGAAAAAGTACTCACCCCAAGGGAACGACCCAAGTGGTAACAAGCATAAGCCAAGCTCTTCCAAACCATTATACAAATTTGTGGTTGCAAGGAAAGTTTGCAATCAACTTAGTGATGCATGATAGCTCTCCCCCAGTATCTTTATGATGCGTAAATCCCTTGTTCTAAGGGTTGGGAGACCTCTTGAGGTATTTTATCATTGTGTCCTTTGAACCGGATGTACTTATTACAAACCCTTGTTTAGTAGCCAGAAATCCCAATATTTGTTGGCATTAGGACGTCAGACCTCCGGAGTTGTCCCACATACTTGCGATTCTTTGTAGAGATGAAAAGTTCATCATGGGAGATTCATGAGAACTAAATCTTGGCTGACCCACATAAGTGAGTGTCGTGAAGGGGAGCTAGTGTGGTCAAGCTTCTAGTCATCCGCTTTGAATAAGCGCAGTTGGATTTATCCAATGAGAAATTCAACAAATGTTTTCTTTTCCATCCTAGGATTGTACAATTTTGAGTCAGTTAAACACATTATTTGGATCCAAAATATTGAAAACAAACATTCAATAAGTACATCAAATTTCAAACCTTTAGAAGAAGCAAATACCTTTGAAAGAATCCAAGTGCTACGGCTTGTCCCTTGGGATTTCATCCTTAGAGGCTTCTAAGTATTTGGGTTTATATCTCAATTTTCTCTCTAAAGTCAACATTAGGGAACTATTTCCTTGATTCTCTTGATTTCCACATAATGGACTTTGTGGGATGAAAATAAATTGAGACATTAGACATTTAGCTTGAAAAGCTAAGCAAGAAAGTGGTTGTGGTAAAAAGGATCCATTAAGCAAAGATAAAAGACAAATTGAACCTCACACATGTGTTTTCTCAAATGATTTCCTGCAAGATCAAAGTTTCAAAACCAAATTCCATCAATTGAAACAAACGTCTTAGTCCAAGAAATCTCAAGAAACGTCAGTCTATGCTTTACGTAGTTAAATAAAGGTTTCTCTATAACTTTTACAAACGTGCATCAAAGGATAACCCAAACTTGTACTTGTTCTATTATTGTCAAAATCCAAGTCTTTTTCAACATTTTGAGTATCTCACTTTGTAGAGTTAACAAGTTCTTGGAAGTATAGCATGTTCTTCAATACCTAGGTCTCATAAACAAAAGTCTCTCTAGGTTCACCTAGGATCAACACTTCCATCCATCCCCCATACTAGACTTTTGGAAAATCCTTTAAATCAAATCAAAATCATCTTTTTTGACTAAGTGTGTGTGGATGCATCCTTCTTCATACACTTAGTTAATTTATCACCTTGTGGACAAGTTTATTCCAAGACAACATCTAACCTCTTGGAGTTTATGAGTTCATTATCAAATCCAAATCAAATAAAAATCAAATCCAATTCAATTCAAAATCAAATCCAAATCAAATCAAAAATCAAAAATCCAAATTCCTAAAGTCTAGTATCTCCGTCAAGGCTTCTTAAAAGTTCAATCATTCACACCCCTCATCTTTTGTCATCTCATCACCACCCTTTGATCATGTTATCTCTAAACATTGCACCCCATGCAAAGTTATGAAAACTAAGCTTTCTAGAGAAACATGGGATCATTTCAAGGTTGTGGGTCACCTAAATTTGAAATGAACCTTCAGAGAAAGCCGGCTTCCTTTGTGCTATCACCTAAACTACTGATTCTGAAAGGAAAAGGGAGAAGGAGAATGCATAAAAATGAAAATTAAAACCTATGGTGATGCACCAAAATGACAAGAACAATGAGATACTTTGATTACACTTGAATACTGATGATGAACATAAGATTACACATCAAATCTGTATAAGCAATGCATTAATATGTCACAACAGGTTTGATTCCCACACTTTTTCCAGAGAGGAAAATATTTTTCACAGACTAGAATCCATATGTGATTTTGTAAACACAGTTTGTGATTTGTATAATGATGCTTTCGCAAAGGAAGGCATGAAAACAAAAGATAAAGTCATGAAGGAATAAAAGAAATTCACAAAATAACTTGATTATGAACTTGAAATGCACAACACTTTGCGAGAACAAGATGGAAATCTGAACATCAATAGTCACCAAGGAAAACTTTATATATCATGCTCCAAAATGAGTTACAGAAGTTTGCTAATCTGAGAGAGGACTGCAGAAGTCACAGACTTCAGAAAAGCATCCAGAGAACTCCCTTACAAAGAGGCAAAAAAATGCCTTATATACAAAAAGATATCGGCCCCTTTAGGGCTTACAAAATATCAGACTTCAGAAAAAATCTCCCCTAGATCCTTCGAGTGAAGTTGATTGTACATTCAATGTGAATCCCTGTTGTCCATGTCGGTGAAAGATTTCTATCCTCAAGAGAATCCTTTTAGATCTTTTGGTAGCTGCAGCATTAATTCTTCTGTCTCCGTGTCCATCTTTGAACTCCATCAGGGCCGCCTTAAATGTTCCAGAATATCACCATTAATACTAATCTATCCCTATCAATGGTCACTACAGTTGTCCCTATGAGTCATGGTTGCTTCTTTCCTTCGGCCTCCTTCATGTCCTGGACCTTTCTGCACGTTGACCACCTTCTAGAAGCATCATCGGGCCTCCCTTTAGGTCTGAACATCATCACCTGAGCCGATCCATCAGCTCATGATCTCAGAATGAATACATGTCATTCGCCTTCTGCAGATTTCCTTCACAGATAATCAATTAGTCAAACTAGGCCAATGAGTCACTCCTTTAGTTTCCTCTGATTGGTTGGGCATACGCCACGTGAGCTTCTCAAGCGGTCAAAGGTGGTCCGAACGAAATCGCATGTCGGTGAGACACCATCAGTGTCTCCCCGATGCGATTCCATCCTTCAGTAGTTATCAGCATGGCATGGGTCAATCGGTGAGATGTTTTGGCAAGCTATAGAAGTCATATCGAGCTTGCAAAACCTATTGGCAAGACTGCATTCTTTCAGCAAGACCACATGGCAAAGTCCTTCTTCTCTCGGCGAGCTCCCCTGATAGCATCCTCCCATCGCTGAGACATCATTGGGTCGGCAAGACATCTTACCGAACCCGTTCCATTCGTTTAGAGTCTCCCCGAGTTCTTTCTATTTCCCCAAGCTCGGGCCCCTTTTGCTTTCGGTGTGACTTCCTTCTCCCCGAGGGGATACCTCGTCAATGTGACACTACTTAGTCGCTAAGACATTTCACCGAATGCATTCGCTCTCGCCGAAAGCACATCCTATTGGCGAGACATCTCCTAATCACCGAGACCTCGTGGCGATGAAATCTTGCTTTGTCGATGTCGTTTCATTCATTGAGACTATGATGGATCGGCAAGACCTATGTCGATATTACCTTATGTCGGTGAGACCTTTTCGGTCGGTGAGCCTTACACCGACTGAAGCTTTCTTTTGCCAAGCCCTGAGCACTTCAGGAGACCAACAGCCATCGGTGAGACATCTCACTGAGTTCATTTCATTTTGGCTAGACTTTATCTCCTCAGCATGACATCACATCGAATCCCCCGTACTCTCGGCGAGACACCATGCTTATCGGCTAGACCTCCTGCCAAAGGAAAAATTATCGCTGAACTGAAACTTTGGTGGGGCCTTCTTCTTTCGGGCAAACCTGTGGCAATATCTCTTCTATGTCATCGAGACTCTAGCATGTCAGTCAGACTTTATGCCGAAGGCATAACCTTTTGCCGATCTTTTCATTTCGGGGAGACCTCTCTATTGTCACGTCGACATGTATTCCTATGTTTCATATGCATCACTGTAACATCCTCTTGTAGGGGAGATGTTCTGTAGATACCCTACGTCTCACCGAAACCTTTATATGTCCACTTTTGGTCGTCGTGACAATCTCATTCTCTCCCAAATGAAGCAACATGTCGGTGTGACTATCACTGGTCGGTGAGACTTCAAGACCTCATACCAATAGAACCTTTTTTTGTTTTGTCGATGAGACCAAATGCATTCACCAAGACATCTCTCCGCCACAAAGTTTCTCACTGAGATGCATATCTTTTTGTTGCCAGTCGGTGAGACTTAAGGGACTCAGCAAGACCACACACCGAAGAAGACAACTCTTGCTAAAGTTTTTACCCGATGCGATTAGTCGGTGAGACCCAAAGAAGTCGCCAAGACTTCACCCCGAAGGAAAAATCTCCTGCTGATATTCATATCCTTTTGTCACCGGTCGGTGACACATAAAGATCTCACTGAGACCTTTCTCCGAAGGAGACCTTCACGCCGATGGGAAACCCCTAGTCACCGGGACGATGATCGATGTCTTTCCGATAGGAACCTGTAGGTGAATTCCACTCGCCGTGACATTCTTGGGGTCTTGCTGATAGGCAACACAGAAACATATTTAACCAAATGTATTATGGGTCGGGGAGACCCAGATAATCTCATGCCGATAGGATCCCTAATGTGAAGCATTCAGACTTGATGGAACCCCTGCTAGTCAGCAAGACATCTGGAAGGTCTTGCCGACTTTCTCCTTAAAGGAAAATTATGTCAAACTTGACTAAGGCTGACCTTTCAACTGAACTCCCTTGTTTCACATCAGGGGTATGATTTAATCATGCACAACAATGCCTCCATATGGCCTTCATGAACACCTGAAACACAGATGCCCTGCCTAATTGAGCCCGTGGGTGAAAATTGGGCAACAGATCCTTAACATCTTAGACTTTATTTTATGTACCTAAAGTTTAGACCAATCTAAGGAGGTAGAGGTTCACCTCCCACATTCCTAAAAATTGACCCTTATTTTATGGTTCCAAACTACATCTGAACACAAGAAGAACATGGAAACAAACAAAGAAACATCCACTTCAAGTGACTTTAGTCAAACTGTACCTAAAATCAACCCCATTGGATCTAGCAATCCCCCACTCAATCTTCCTTAACTTCCACAAGATCTTCAAGAGGGGGGTTGCCAAGTGGAATATATCACCAACAATGTCTTAGGCATGACCCAAGATGAAATCATAGAAATGGTCCAAAATCCTAAAAATCACAAAATTGTTAACATAATGATGAGACTTAATCCTTCACAATACATGTTGGAATTGGCTAAAGAGGGGGTGAAACTACCTTATAACTATGATGTAAGCAGTATTATGGAAAAACCTCTTGGGATTATGCAACCGGTCTCATTCACACCTTCCTTCCAAAGCATCATTCAACCCATCCCACAAACAATTTCATCTCATGCTCCAAGTCAACCCATAGTTACTAAGGGGAGTTCATTGCTTCATGCTCTTCAAACACATCCCCTTGTAAATAACCAAGACTTGGATGCAAACACCATCTTGAGTCAATCTGTCCCTCAAGATCTGAAACACCCATACATTCCACTTGTCTTCCATGACACCAACAATCCATCTACCTTCTCTGCAACACCGGTATATTCCCTTAACACACAAGTCTCTCTCCCCATGATTTCACGAGGACAAGGGGGACTATTTGGACAAGGGTGAATCTTTGATCCCTCATCATCACTTTCTCAAGGAAACACACCACCCATCTTCCCACCATTTCCCCCTCTACCATTAACATCCATACAAATCCTTGATTTAGGAAAACCCCCTTTACCAATCCTCAGCCAATAAAATCAAAACAATCCTCAAATCGTGAATCAAATCAACACACCAAATCCTTTGATCATGCCACCAATATCGCAACACCAAGTCGCACCAATCCAAAAAACACAATCAATCGTTGCACCATCTATAAATGTAGTCTCCCAAGGACCTAGCATATCAACTGCACCATTTATCACACAACCCCCTATCATCACCCAAATGGCACCTCAACAACCACCTCAACAAACTCTCATCACAACATATCACACCATTCTAAATCCTCCACCTCCACCACCAAAACCAAATATGGAAAACCAATACAACATCACATTGCAAGTAGCCCAATAAGCCTACCAAAAGGCACTTCAACAATTTCTAAATCATCAAGCCGCACAAGTTGCACAACAAGTTGCTCAATAAGCACAAACACAACAAGTTGTGCAACAAGCACAACAAGCTGCCCAAGCCCAAGATTTATTGCAACAACAAGCGGCCCAAGTTGCACAAGAAGCACAAGCCGCAGAAGCTTCATAGGCCATCCAAGCTGCTCAACAAGCTCAAGCTCAAGCACAAGCACAATATCAAGCCCAACAAGCACAATATCAAGCAACTCAATAACAAGCATATCAACAAGCTTTGCAACAGTACCAAGCACAACAAGAAGCAGCTCAACAACTAGCCCAACAACAAGCATTGTTGGCCCAACAACAACAAGACCAACAAGCATTGTTGGCACAACATCAATTGCAAGCATACCAAAAAGCATTGATTGCACAGAAAAGCTTGCAACAACCTTTCACAAACATGCAAAACACCTCACTTGCCACTCAAATGATCAAACCACCCCAAAACACATTTATCCCACCACCCGATCTACAAAATGATGTGTCTACACAAATCAAATTGCTTTCACAACAAGTGCTAGACCTCCAATCTAGAAAAACAACAAAAACACTAAGCAATTTGTACCCTTATCCATTTGATACAAGCATTACGATGGTTCCATTCCCAAAAGGATTTGAAATCCCTAAATCTGACAAATATCGTAGAATGGGTAATCTTGAAGATCACATTAGAGAATTCCAGGTACATTGTATGGAAGTTGCATACGAAGACACTTATCTAATGCGACTATTCCCTCGAAGTCTGGCTGGACTAGCAATGGAATGGTTCTCTCGCCTTCCTCCTAGAATAAAAAAGTTTCAAGAAATTGTGGATGCATTCATACAAACTATGCATTCAACATAGGCATGGATGTGAGTCTAGAGGAACTATCTACTCTCAAAAAATCTAAGGAGAAACATTCGCATCCTTCTTATAATGATGGCGATCCAAGGCCAATAGGAGTAAGTGGACTATGCCAGAAGAACAATAAATCTGCACTATCATCGCTAATCTTGAAGGAACCTTGTCCTTCCATCTAAAAATGCAATGCATCACTACATATGACCAGTTGATCCCCAAGGCACTCAACATCAAAAGATCCCTTATCACACAAGGGGGGACACCCACTTATCAAGACAACCACCCATCAAACAGTTATAACAAAAAACCTTGCACATGGGCAATGAACAAGAATGTCACTAACGATGGTGTTGTTGACGCCAAAGTTGTCATCAATGCCCCAAGGAAAAAAACACAAACATATCAACAACCACAAACCAATAACCGAAACAACACATAAGTCAACATAGTATCACAACCACCCAATAATCAAGTGGTCAACAATCTAAATAATCAAGGGGGACCAACCCCACAAAACAAGTATCCCCCCAAACGAAAATACACACCCCTTGGGGAATCAATCGAATTTGTCATGAAAAAACTAGTACAGGAGAATCTCATTAAAATCCCCATTTATGAGAATTATCAGGAGCCCCAAGTGAAACCACCATGGTATAATGAAAATCACCTTTGTGATTTTCATAAAATCAAGGGACACACGATGACCAGTTGCATGAGATTGAAAATTTTGATCCAAGACCTTATCGATGACAAAACCATAAACGTTGAACAACCTATAGGAAATCAGGACCTTAAGATATACACGAATCCGACACTAGATCACAATAAAGGGGACACCAATGGAAAGGAAAAGTATAACAATGTAAACCATGTTTACAACCATATTGTTGCATCCTTGGATGAATGGATCACTATTGTCAATGTTAAGGGAGCTAGAGCCGACTATGGAGTCACCACATGTGGTGGAAGAGTTACCATTCCTGGACCATCACAACCATCCAAGGCACCAACCTCTAATCTAAAATCCATTCCCAATGGTTATAATGTCTTGGACCAGCTAAAAAGAACCCCCACCCAGATCTCCATCATGGAGTTGTTGAAAATATCACCTGCACATAGGAAAATCCTAGAAGAAGCATTAGCCACGTCCTTCATCCCATGGATCTTAATGCAGACTAATTCCAAGCTATGGTTGGACACATCAACACACCGCATCTCCTGACATTCTCTGAACAAGATCTTCCAACTCAACCACCTCATAACCATGCGCTCCATCTCGAGGTCTTGGTCCATAAGAATATAGTCAAAAGAGTCTTGGTAGATGGGGGTGTAGGTCTAAATATTTGCACCCTCAAGCTAATAAAGAATCTAGGATTCTTCGAGGACGTCATTGAAAAGGGTAAAGGTATTGCAATTAGGGCATATGATGATTAGGAAAGAGTGTCTCAAGGAACTATTTAACTCCCTATTCAAGTAGGACCATCCATCATGGAAACTACCTACCAAGTCCTTGATCTTGAATTACCTTATAATATCCTCTTGGGGTGCCCATGGATTCATGGGATGTAATTTTTTGCCTCTACCTTCCATCAATGTGTCAATTTTTGCTATCAAAATCAAGAGGTCACAATCCATGGTGATCCCGAGCCATTTTATTATTGCAAGAATTTGGAAGCCAAATACTACAAGATTCCTCAAGTCCCAAAGAATGATGAAGGCCTTACAACTCCATAACCCATCTACCTTAGCCTCCACTTTTGAGACAAAGACACCTGTCATTCCTAACATATCTGATATCAAGGTCATTATCCAAGACAATGGATGTGGGGATTACAAAATTAAGAACAATGCCTTCGTAATAGGTTAGTTACCTCAATCTCCTAGATCTCATGGGCAACCACATCCAAATAACACTTCAGCCCAAGCTTTCAAAGCAAACCCCTCTAGATTTATATGTTTTGGGGACCTAAGTCAGGAAGTGGTGGATGAAAAGGACATATCAAGTCTGCTATACCAAGATGAAATGCCTGTGCCTAATCTTCCCATGGATGATAATAGCAAATGACTACAGATAATGCAAGGATGGTGCTACAACAAAAACAAGAGACTCGAAAAAAATGACAATGGTCTTCTAGAACCTATCATTCCTGAGAAGCGTATAAGGAATCTTGGCCTTGGATGTACTCCTCCAAAAATAATCATACTTGGAAAAGGTGCCCCGGTTAGAAAAGTCAAAGCTCCCCCTCGGTTATCGGTATCCACAGGTTTTCCCTTAGACAACTATACTTTTGACATAACTAATGTGTTTGAGGAGGACCCCATAACTAACCTACCCATGATATTTGAGGATTCCTCCCTTCTCATGATCAATACCCTATCTTTTTATTAAAACAACCAAACCCATGAGCTAAACTTAGTCTATCCCCAACTCATTGATTATGACCAACGAGGACCACCAATTTTAGACACGTTCGAAAATGATGAGGCTCTCTCAGAGTTCATGGGGTTACGGGATACTCTACCATGTAGAGATCACAAAGCTAGGTTCGACATCGAGCTGGACACACATGCCTACTATGGGGAAATGATTGAATCCTTCAATGGAAAAAGTGAAAATTTAAGAATAATATCTAGGTCTTTGAGTGAAAACCACACTGTGGCACTCTCTAACCTGAAAATAGTAAAAAAAAAGGACTTATCCAATGGTGAAAACTCTTTGAGGTGCCATAGGATGAAGGATTTAATCTTCCCCTTAGTACTATTCATTTGGAAAAGTTGGCAGTTTTGGTAGAGAAGTGCAATCTAGTCAACCTAGGAATAGAAGATATCCCACATATCACCTTCTATGCATAATTGCTTTTGACATAAGAACAAGAAATCCTAGCTACTTTTCCAAGGAAAAGAAAGGTAAAATTTGCATGGACCTATGCTACCATGCCTAGGCTTCATCCAAAAGTTGTGGTTCACCATTTAGCTGTCCATCTAGAAGCAAAACTAGTAAGACAAAAACTAAAAAAGATGCATCCACAAATATCTTTACTGGTTAAACTTGAATTACAGAAGCTCCTTGATGTCGGTTTCATACAGCCAATTGATTATCCAGAGTGGGTTTCAAATCTTGTACCTATTTCAAAGCCCATTGGGGGAATTCGCATCTGCACTGACTTCAGAGATTTGAATAAAGCATGTCCCAAGGATGATTTTCGTCTCCCAAACATAGATGTGATTGTGGATATGATAGTAGGGCATGAAATGATATCATTAATGGATGGATTCTCAGGGTACAATCAGAACATGATAGCTAAATATGACCAACACAAGACAACTTTCATGTGTCCATGGGGGACATATTGTTGGAATATGATGTCATTTGGGTTAAAAAACACAGGAGCTACCTATCAAAGAGCCATGAAACTAATTTTCCATGATATGATTCACAAAATTATTGAAGACTATGTGGATGACATATTGGCCAAATCAAAGAAGCGTTGGAACCACATAGCGACATTAAGCTCCATCTTTGACAAGCTAGAAGAATACAAGGTCAGAATCAATCCAAAAAATCAGGTCTTCGAGGTACAATCAAGCAAATTACTAGGGTACATTGTATCTATGAGGGGAATTGAGATAGACCCCACCAAAGTCAAAGCAATTCTCAAGATGGAGGCACCAAGAACATTGAAGTAGTTGAGGTGTTTGTAGGGAAGACTCCAATCCATTCATCGGTTTATAGCCTAGTTAGCAGATAGGGATATACCATATTCTCATATACTCCACAAGGGGGTATCATACAAATGGGATGAGAAATATGACTAGGCTTTCAATAAGATCAAGGAGTACTTGCTCACACCACCAGTCCTCATGCCACTAATTCCAGGCAAGCCATTGATCTTGTATATATCGGCAACAACAGTAGCCCTTGGTGCTCTCTTAGCTCAACATGATGAAAATGGGAAGGAGAGAGCTATTTACTACATCAGTAGAACCATGGTGGGACACGAGCTGAATTACACATCCATTGAGAAGGCTTGCTTAGCAGTCGTGTTCGCCGTACAAAAGTTCAGGCACTATATGTTGGCACAATAGATAAAACTCTTTGCCAAGATAGATCCTCTCAAGTACTTGCTTTCTAAAGCAACACTCACAAGGAAAAAAACTAAATGGGTTATGATCCTAACAAAACACGACATTGAGTATGTAGAATGGAAGGCCATTAAAGGACAAGTAATTGTAGATCAGCTGGCAAAGGCGCCAATATATTCAGAGAACCCACTTGTATTAGAGTTGCCCGATGAGTCCATCTTTATTGTAAGTATAGCAAATCACTGGAAAATATATTTTGATGGATCCTACACACAACATGGGTCAAGAGCTGGAGTCTTCTTCATTACACCATAAGGAGATTGCATATCCAATTCATATAAGCTATCTTTTCCTTGCACAAACAACATTGTAGAGTATGAGGCCCTTGTCATAGGAATCAAAATTGTAATACACTTGTAGATCATGACACTCAAATTCTATGGAGACTCACAGCTAATCATCAACCAAGTTAATGATGAATACCAAAGGAAGGATGACAAATTGATTTCATACAAGAAACTGGTGGAAAGCCTCAAAGAGTTCCTCATTGACATCACATTTGAGCAAATACCAAGAGAAAAAAATAGAGCAACGAATGCTATGGAAACAATTGGATGGCTACTAGATATCCCATGCAACATCCCTAAGCAATAATTCCTTGTAGAGAAGCTTCTCCTACCAACATTCGAGGTACTAGAGTCTGAATTTGTGTGTGAAATCATTGGTCTTGGTGATCCCTAGTATCATGATATATACACCTAATTAAGAATAGGAGTCCTTCCCACTGATATAACCTCGAACCTTAAAAGAATTTCTTTCAAGAATTCATCCCACTTTGTTATCTTAGGAGACACCCTATATTGTAGGAGTATTGAAGAAACCCTTTTACGATGCCTAAATGTTGAGGAAACTTTAACTACTTTAATCGAGGTACACAATGGCATTTGTGGGTCACATTTGAGTGGTATGACCTTGGCTAAGAAATTGCTGAGGACTAGATACTATTGGCCTACAATGGAGAAGGAGGCTCATGACTATGTCCAAAGGTGTTTGCAATGTCAATAGCATGGGGATCTCATCCATGCACCAGCTCAAGAGCTCCACCCAATCATTACACCTTGGCCCTTTTCACAATGGGGGCTTGATCTCATTGGTAAAATCACTCCCACCTCGTCTAGTGGACATAAGTTCATCATCACCGCCACTAATTACGTCATGAAGTGGGTAGAGGCCATTCCCATGACCTATATTATAGGAAAGCAGATTTCCAAGTTCATCCTAAACTACCTAATTTGTCATTACAGTGTCCCTCAAGTCATTATCTCAGATAATGGGACACCTTTCAAAAACTAGGATGTTTGAGACCTATGCCAAAAGTTCAATATCCAACATCATTTTTCTACTCCATACTACCCCCAAGGAAATGACCAAGCTAAGGCTACAAATAAAACCATCTCAAAAATCCTCAAGAAGACAGTCAATGAAGTTGGTTGTGACTAACACTTACAGTTGAACCCCACCCTATGGGCCTACCGAACAAGTATCTACACACCTATAGGTACAACCCCTTTCTCCCTGGTCTATAGATCAGAAGCCATCTTTCCATTGAGATCGAGCTCCCATCCTTAAGAATATCATTGCAGAATCTCATCACTAATGAAGAATATCGTGTGTCATGGTTGAACAAGCTGGAACTACTGGATGAGAGGCATATGGACACTTTGAATCATCTGCAAGTCTACCAAAACCGTCTCAAGCAAAGCTACAACAAGAAGATTGGGAGTTTAACCTTTCAATTCATAGAGCTCATATTAAAGGAAAATCAAAAAAATGTGCCAAATCCAGACAGCAAGGGCAAGTTTGAACCCAATTGGTTGGGACCCTTCATCATCACAACGAGCTACAAATTAGGAGCATATCAGTTATCAACACTCGAGGGAGAGCCTCTACAAAATCCTATGAATAGCTCCCATCTCAAAAAAAATTATGCCTAAGCTTTCAAGGTATAAATCCAAAACTCCAAAAAAATCCAAAAAATATAAAAAATAAAAATAAATCAAAAAAAGGATTGAAAACAGTAAAGAAAAAATTTGTCCTCTAGTGAAAACCACTTCGGTGGCACTTTGGGCAAGTACCTTGGTGAAAACCTAGCAAACAGGTGCCTCGTGTAAATAAGCACTTTCCATCCACCATGATCTACATGGCTTGTTCTGCATCATCCATCCATCACACTTCCATATCTCCATCCATCACCCATCCATGTCTGCATCATAGCTTGATCCTGTGTTTGTGTCATAATCCCCACTGTTACTACTTGGCACATTCCTAAGGTTAGTTTTTCCTACCTATATCGGGGTAGTTTATCAACCATGTTGGGGGAACGTTCTTATACCTACATTGGATTAGATTCGTGTATATTCTTGCAATCTTCCTTAAAATCAGAAAATCCAAAAACATTCAAAAAATCAGAAAATGCAAAAAACATCCAAAACATATCAAAATCCAAAAAAAAGGTCAAAAATTCAAAAAAAGTCAAAAAATGAGTCGTCTTGTTGAACTACAGTTCTTTGGGCTCTAAACGTAGGCAAGGTTGATCTTCGATCATCTCCTGAGACACCTAGGTCTGTCCTCTAGGAGTCCATCATAATAAATTGGCAATCCATTTGTTCATATCTCATCAATAAATGAGTCTATGTCAGTCGAACTATGTGGTCTCTGCATGTATAACGTAGGAAACTCTAATCTTTGATCAGCCCCCAAGACCCCTAGGATAGGTCTTTAGGTTAGGTTCTTGGTCAAAATCTCAAAAAACACCAAAAACATTGGAAAATTTGAAAATCAAAACATTTGTAAAACATCTTGAAAATACCAAAAACAACCTCAAAACATTTCAAAACTTCAAAAACATCCACATATTTGAAAAAATCCATCCATCCCATTTCACATTCACCCACAATAAACATTCACTCATAATAAATGATCGTCATCTTCAAACTTTGGTAAAACAATTAGAAACAAGTCTAGTAGGTTACAAGTGAAAACTAAATCGTCAAAGTCTTAAGTTTGGGTCAGTAGGAAAACAAGTTGTTTAACTCTTGGTACTAATAGCCCATCATCCAATCAATCCCAAATCATTTGATAACATCATGTCCTAGGATGCATCCTTCCTACAATGGACATCAACATCAGGCATTGTCACAGTTTAGTCTTGGCTAGAGGTAGGAAGAACATTGGCTTGTTTGTTTACTTGATCTTTGTCTTTTTGACTTATCTTATTGCACTCATTCCAATGATCTCTCAATGATTTCTAAACAAAACAATTTAGAGAGAAGGGAATGGGGCAACAATCATTATCTTTTGTTTGTTGTGCTTGTTGGATATTCTTGTGATATAACTTTGGTCATGTGTGTCTTATTTGGTTTGTAGGGAAGGTGTTTTAGGTGTATTGTTTACCACATAGGAAGGCTTGCTTTTCTATGTTTTGGTCTGAGATATTTGAAGTATCTGAACTACATTTTAAATAAGGTTTCATATTCCAAGTGTGAACAAGGATACTCCTATCTGATTGTCGAGTGAAGGTCCATCACACTAGGTACAATGCCATCTTGTTTCTTTACACCTTGATGCATCGTACCTACGTGTGTTATCAAACATAAGGTAAGTAATCCCTTTTAAATTCCTAATCCCTGATAAGCAATACATCATCATCGTTCATCGTTATATCTAATAAAGTCTTGCAGATCATGGACTTGTTGGATTCTCTTGTTATCATCTCATTTCTTCTTTCTTCTCTCTGCACTAACATGGTACCATGACAGTTAATCTAAACATCACTAATGCATCCATCCTGCATCCACAAACCATTAGCATGTTGCATATCATTCATATCATATAGAATAGGAAACATTGATCATCTCACATGCATCACATTCTCATCATTGCATAATATAGATTGGTTATTCTAAGCATCTCATAAACCATACATTTGCATCCATTGCATAAGCATATAGGCATCATCATATCATCCATATATGCATAATCATATCATACATGAAAAAGATACTAAAAAAGAAAAGGAGAATGTCATAACATCTCATAATCATCACATCATCCATTTTGCATTATCATTTAGGGCATATTATAAATCTATTAGTTTAAGCATATTAAAATCATTTGCATATCATAAAAATTTGCATCCATACATCATCGTCATAAAATTATATAGGTATAATACAAAAAGAAATGCATCCATAACATCCATAAACATCTGCATAATCATCCATCAAATAAAGTAAAAACCATGCATATAGAATCACATCGCATATAGAGCATCAAATGCATCCATCCATGAAGCATAAATAAAGTAGACACATCGCATAATGAATCGATCATATCATATATAAAAAAATCATCACTGTCATGGTACAAATCTAAATCATGTGTATGTATATCAATCATTGTACAATGCCCATTGGGCTATCAAAAATGAAGCCTGTCAGTCCCAAAAAGAATCGAATGTTGTGATAAAAAAACTATGTGTGATAGCTAGCCCTGATGACTGCTCCCCTCACCTGGATGCCTCTTTGGCTAGTCCTCTTCCTATCTCAACCCTATCTGCTGAGAATAATCCGACACTCGAGCAGCCGAAGGTACAACTTGTCAATAGTGGAATTTGTAATACTCTACCTCTTTCGCAGTATTGCAGTACATCTGCATAGGTATTGTCCTCCCCTGGGATGAGGCAGCCATGCTCTCCATTTGCTACCTCTAGCCAACCTCCTAGGCTAGCTGCAACTTTGTTGCCTGCCTCTGCTGGTGCTCATGAACTCTCTCTATGGAAAGGGCCTAGACCTACTGTCTAGCTTGGTCCCTCTCTGTTGTAATCATCTACAGCTGTTCTTGTAGCCCTTGAACCTACCCCTGTAACTGTTGTATTTAAGCATCTCGTGGGTCTAGCTGTGGTGGCTAAGGTGGTTGGTGAGGCTGTTGGTCTCTCTATTGGTCCCTCTGATAATCCAGTTGCTACTCTAGTTGTCATGGAGGTGGCCCATCTCTGGGTGGTGCCCCAGGATCCTGTTCGTCGTGACTTGCTTGTGCTCACTTGCTTTTCTTGCCTCGGGGTCTCCCTGTGGAAGCGCTACCCCTAGAACTATCAACCAAAGTGGGGGTCTGAACCAATCACCATAGGCATGTGTAGTGCTTGGATCTGCCTATCCCTAGGCATAGGCCCATGGCCTAGCCACCACCTTCCGGAAGGAATCAACTGCATCAGACACTGGAATCGTCCATCCCCATGTGGTCTCTCAAGATGGCCGGGTGAAGATGGCCACATACTAATCATTTGGTCGATCCTAAACATCTCTGAATTGTTGGGCTACCCTATCTAGCAGGTAATTCTCTATGATCATGTGCTCTCATCCATGCATCAATCGATCATGTCGGGCATAGAAAAGTTGTTGTATGTCATCATACCAGGCAAGCATCTATAACCATGGCCTTCATGTGAATACTGTCATCCCGTCTATGACTTTATGCCAATGGGGTATACCTAGTCATCATGTGTGCCTCAAGGTAATACCACCCTTGTATCTCCAAATGGTTGGATCATCGAGCTCTACATTGACCACAGTGACCATCAGTTGGAGCATGACAATGTGCTCCTAGGCCCAAATGTGCAATAATTTCATGTTGGTACCAATCACTTGGCTGTCGCAATTGGAAAAATCATGTAGATCGTGGTATAATGAGGCTAGCATCATTGGTCCTCAAGAAAACTATATCCTCTAGAAAAGCATCCTCTCCTAGGCCAGGCCCCATCCCAAGTTGAAGTATCTGCCCCATCGATCTGGAGCCACTAGCCTGCATATAATGGCCACAACAATCAGCCTAAAAGTAAACACTCGACCTCTGTAGTAATCCAAATTGATTTGGCCCTCAGAAAGTGTAAGCTCCTCAACCTCCATGACCTCAAAGCATGCATCACTGTTAGCATCTATTTCATAGATAACTCGATCTCCATGAATCGGTCACCGCAGGATGTGCCATACATCCTCCAATGTAATAGTCACCTCACTAGTGGGAAGGTGAAAGGATGAGGTTTCGCTATGCCACCTCTTGGCCAACACAATCATCGTCACTAGGTGGGTCCAAACGACGGGCGCATTTGCAACGTACCAAAGGCCAATCTCGCCCAAGTGCTCCTGCCATAGCTCGTGCAAACCACTTAATCTGTTCAGCACCGAGGGTTGATGCTCACGTGAAAGCATAAGCTCTCTAACCTGCTACACTCATGAAGCCATAGTGTCAAAATTTATAAAAAAATATGACCCTATTTGGAGTTTTCAACACAAGAACAACGAATGTGTCGTTATTTGCAAAGGCATCGCCATTTGAAAACTCCAAACAACGACGTTGGAACCTTTGAAAATGCAAACCAAACCATGGTGTCGCTATTTACACGAGCGAGCCCCTTTGACCTAGAAACCCTAAGCTAAAACTAGACATCAGCGTCACCATTCGCAATGGCGTCACCATTTGGATTTTGGAGCCCTAAAGTTAAATTGTGATGTGGCATCACAATTCACATAAGCGATGCTATTTGAGCCTTAGCATTGCCAATTTTTCACTTTTAGTGTCACTATATAGTGACGCTAGGGATTTTCATAATTCAAAGCATAATAAATGTGCCTAAAAATCAAAACTTAGAGTTGGGTTAGGGTCACATACCGCTGGTCCTATGCTTGGAGGTCTCTGGTGCATGTGGACCCACTCAGAAATGTGTTAGGGAAGCACTCTTTGTGCCATTCTACAAGAGGTTTAGAGCTCAAAAAGCTAGAAATCTCAAAGTGTGAATGCAAAAATGAATGCAAAATGACCCCTCCAAGCCTATTTAAGCATGAAAATTAGGGTTTTTTTCCCTGATTTAGCTGTCAAACTAGGGTTTTGCACCCCCAACACTATTTTTTCCCAATCGAAGCTCATTTCAGATCTTTTTTTGTATTTTGGCATATTTTCAGCATCCTGGAGCCTTTTTGGACCCATCGGGCAGCTTGTTCTCTTTTTTCGATACATCACCCAAAAATCCAAATTTTCATCCAATCTCTCGAGGGGGCAGTATACTAGCATAATTCTTCTCACTGGGGCAGTAGTGGGGCATCCAAAAAAATTAGATTTTTTTTTAATTTTGATCTCGGCAAGGTTATTCTTTGAACCAATGCAGTAGGTACATTGCTTCAAAGAGGGGCAAAATGTAGACGTTCAAATTATCCTGATTGATATCGTGCACTCAATTTTGATTCACTAACACCAATTCTTTCGTAATCACTTTTTTACTAACCAATTAATTGAATAATTTGTATTTAATTAATTCATCAAGATTCTTCTTTTAATTAAATAAATCAACTTTATTTGATTAAATCTAATGCTCTTCTTTTAATTAAATAAATTATTTTATTTTATTAAATCCTAATGTTCCTCCTTTGATCAAATAAATCATTTTATTTAATTAAATCCTAAAGTCGTCTATTTTAACTAAATAAATCAACTTTATTTGATTAAATCTAATGTTCATTTAATTGAATAAATCAAATTTATTTAGTTAAATTATTAACCTCCCAACTATCCTCTCATTTGATTTAAATAAATCTAAATAGATAAATCAAATGTCATATCATCTAATTCCATCTAAGTTAATTAAATCCTGATTAACTCCTAACACTAATTCTCCTTTCCTCTAGCTTTTGCAACTTGCACATATAAATCAATTTATTTGATTTATTAATTCCTCTATTTTCATTCAAATGTGTCATATTCTTGGAATATTCCACCAATTTGAAATCTCTCTCCCTAAGGACTTTTGTCCTCCAACATGGCATTAAAGGCTCTTGCATGTCCTCTCCTTGAGCCACCTTGGAATTAACTCCTCTTACAACTCTTCTTACACAAGTCATCTTTTGAATTTCAAATTCTACCTACATGCACTTAACATGCACAGTGTTCAAAATGTGCTCCATTCTCCTTCATTAGCATGTTGACAAGTGGCACAATGCCATTGGTTCAAATGTTAATCCCACATTCTTCCTATTTCTCATTCCTCCATCCTTATTTCCTATAAATAAAGGACTTTTCTATTGATTTGGGATCCACAACTTCATGCAAGGTTACTATCTACATATTTAAGCAAGTTCATCCACATTTTCATCCAAGTTTTCATGGATTTCATCATCCATAGCTAAGTTATTGAAAATTTTCATCAAGGATCAATCAATCATCATCAAGTTTATCAAGGAATTGGGAAAGGGCTTCTTTCCACATCAAAGAAGCACCAATTCCCCCATGAGATGTTGGTTTCAATATTTATAATAGAATTTCATTAGCTTTTACTTGTTATTTTGGCTTTGATTTCAATGTTCTTATGTTTGAATGAATTTCATGGGGAATGTTTGTTTAGACTTGTTTATTGACTAATGTTTGATTGTTTGTTCATGTTTGAGCAGATCTAGACCAAGCATTCACAATATTATTCAATATTCTTTTATTTGCAGTAATTGAATGTTTATGTAGTTAAATCCAGATCAATCTAGAAGTTTCGTTCTAGATTTGATTCATGGACCATTTTTATTTTTAAATTTTCCCTAGTCGTGCCTGAGACAATGAGCAATTATGAATACAAATGTTAATTGTTTGCAGATGGAATTTAATGTTAAAAATCATAATGCAGATTTAAATTTTTTTTAAACACATTATTTCTAACAAAGAATGAGATATAGGGGGTGTGACAACCATGGGTTGCAATGCCCCATTTTATGGAGGGGGTTGCGGCCATGGTGCCACCCCCATGCATCTACCTGAGATGGCAACCCTTTTGGCATACCATCTCAGGTCACTAAAACATTTTTTTTTAATTTACTCTTAAACCTTATTCAATATAATTTATATTATTTTATATTTATTTTTAACTTATTTATTTTGAAGACTATTCTAGTTCTCTATTTTACTCTATAACTATTTTTTTTATCTGAGTTTCAATTTATTTTTTTAGAGATTAATATCAAAGTTATATAAATAATTTAATCTACTTATTTTCCAATATACATGGTTGTTTGAATTTGAGACTAGTTGGCAAGGAAGATTTAGTCTAGGGATTACTCTAAAAATTTTAATGACTAACACACTATGTTTTCTTTTCTATCTCTACAAGGTAATATTTATAACTCTTCCATTAACTTCTACAAGATGAATTTAAAATATAATCTTAAGTTCCTATTGATATGTGTATACCTAAGTTCCCTACAATGCACTAATTTTTTTTTCAATTGAACCATGAATAAAGAAATACAAGAAACATATACTCATATGTTTTCTACAATTTAGTTCGACTAGCTTAACATTTTCCCAAAACTAGTTGTAAGAATCTCATTTAAGATTAACTTAATACTTTTCTTTCAAACAATAAACAATACAACAATTTAGCACAAGTAATGTACCCAAGGAGTGTAAAACCTTCATGGTAACTAAATAATGCAAATGATACAATCTTTTCTTCCAAAGAAACACATAAAATTTCCTTTTGTTTTTGACTTACAACTTAACAATTGATGTTTTATTTCTTTTCCCTCATATGTATATGTAACAACACAATTTTGCTAGTCTAACACCTTTACAATGATCTACAATATTTGATACACAAAGTGCATTATGAAACAAAGATGTATTTCTTGAAATTAAAACCAAATTTTGTTTTCTTTCTACAAGATGAACAACTCCAAAACATCTTCAACCTCCATCCAATAACTTGAAAATGAACAAGAGAGGAAAAAAAACAACAAGCCAATGGGCTCTCCACCCATCCATAGGGTTGTGAGACAACCCACCCCAAGCATGGTAAAATATTTAGCCACTTGGGTACTCTTCACAACATATGAGAACAAAATAATTTAACACAAACAATACACATATACACTTATTTGGCCACACTTCAAAAAATTACAAAACACCCAACGTACATTTCTAACACATTGAAATTAAGAAAAGGACTTCCACATAGGGGGAGTAGGGTCTCTACCAATTAAGAGGAAAATATATATGTATGTATCACAATATCCCAAAATCCAATCTCCACATCAAGAACTCCATACACCACAATGCACCATCAATGTACCCATTTTCCCTCCAAAGAAAATTTAATATGTAGGGGATACCCATATCCTTGAATAAGCATGGGTGATCCTACCTTGAAATAAAGATACCCCATTGTGGGAGCCGCACCCACTAAACTCCTTGCACATGGAGGAGCAAAATCAGCCTCTTCGTAAGAGGGGGTCAACTCCCTACAAAACACATAACACAAGAATACACATATTCACAAAACCCATAAAACCCATAAAACAAGCACATACAATATTTACATTTAATCAATAAAGAAAAGCATCCTACCTCAAATCATAATATCCCACTAATGGTAGAATCCTTGGATGAGAATCCTCCTCCTCCAAGCCTTCACCTTTCTCTCCTCCTCTTCCCAATCACACTCTCACTCTCTCTCTCCACAAGAACTCCAAACACAAGATCACAAAATCACAAGAAGCAAAAATGAGCAGTAACTCTCCCCATTCCATGAAGGAGGAGTCTTAAAGAGAAGGAAGAAGTAACCTCCTACCACAACTAACTTAACCACCCAACTACCCTCCTATTTTCGCCACTTTTGTAAGTGGGGCTTAAAGGAGGGTCTAAACACCTTTTTATAAAGTTATAAATGAAAAAAATAACCTTCTAACCTATATACCTTAGACCAAAGCTAATTTCCCAAACATAAAATACAACCTAGACCTCCTAAAATCACTTAAAAAAACTTTAAAGTTCACAAGGTTAAAACTTACACAAAAAAGTTCATAACCACATTATCACATAACACTAAAAATCACATTTTTAAACATCATGCCCAATAAACCTTAAGATTCCATGCCTATTTCTAACATCACATAGGATGACATAAATTCGCTAAATGACCCTCATCATCCATTAGCATAATAATCCACCTATACACTCAACAAGAAGTGCATGTACATTATATAGCCAAAATAATTCCATCATAACTTGTTGGTGTGAATAAGTCTTGTATCTAGTTTATTCCTTTACTAGGGACTTAGGGGACTTAATTCACATGTTAAGTTTACTTAGGTTATTAGTTGTCATATCTAGATAAGTATTAGTTGTCTTATCTAGAATTTCCACTTTCCTAGGTAGTTATGAGTTAGTTGTCTCATGTGATAGGATTAAGACACTTGTCATGATCTTGTCTTATCCTATCTCTCATCCTTGCATTTATAAGCAAGGCATCTCTAGCATATTGTAATTTGGCATATAGCATTGTATAGTATTGCATTGATCATATTGTATCATATTGCAATCCTTGTTTGGTGGAATAGCATCTTCCATTGTTGCTTCTCTCTATCTCTTGTGGAGGTTCTTTGGCGTTGCAGATTGAAGATCTTGGGTTGTTAACTCCAACATGGTATCAGAGCTTTGAATCTGGCAAGCCCCTTCCATTTCTTTATTAGAGAGTTTCCATCAATTTCTATTGTCATTTTTTGAGTTCTTGTATCCTATATTGCATGCTTGCATTTTGGTGAGATCTGGTGATTGCAGCGCTTTTGGCTATAGTGGCAGTATTTTAGGCTGTCCCATTGCGTCCAGGAGGCTCGAAAAAGTCAGATCTGGCTTTTGTTTCACTTAATTTCGTCACCATTTGCAGCTTTGGCAAAGAAGGGTTTCGAGCTCAGATCTGGTGAACAACTTTTTACAGGAGCACTTTGAGCCAAAATTAAGTCTGCCATTGCGTCCGGGTGGCCGTTTCCGAGTTTTTTGATATATAATTTGCCTATATTTGGCAAAAGTTGTCTTCGGAGCAAAAAAAATTTAGCAGAGGCGGCTGTACGGCCCCCCCTGCGCAGGTACGCGTGTCGTCAGAAATTTTTTCAAATTTTTTTTTTTTTCTGTCGGCATTTTTTATTTTTGAAAAATTATATAAAAATTCAAGCGCTTCAAAAAGCGCATTTCATTGTATATTGTCGGCTTTTAAGCCGCAGACATTAAATTCGCGACTGGTCCGCGGGTTTATTCACACCCGCCAATGGAGTCCGCGAATGCTTTAAGAGCCGCCACGAAACCGCCAAGTAGCGGAGCTCACAGTGTAGCCACAGCTGGATCTGTGCCAGCGCCGGTCACCGCCAGGGCGGCGTTTTTCAAACCGGCCGGGTTTTTCTGCAGCAAATTTCGGTCAATGGTGACCAGAGCCACCGAGGGCTCAAATTTGCCCCTCGCTTAGCCTTCTGCCTAAAAATAGGCCTTTTTTTCATTTTGCATAACTTTTCACGAGTCGGATTTTCGCAAACAAGATATCGTCGGAAAGCTGGTTCGACGAACTTCGCAGGGTGTGATTTCGCATTTTGTCATTTTTCCAGATTTTCAGCTTGAAGGTACAAGTGCATTTATTGCTTGTTCTTGATGTAACTTTTCCAACGAAGTCAAAATTTGGCAAACTTTTTTTTGAAATTGATCAGAAAATCGCAAGGATTCTGTTTGTAACCTCTATTTTCAGCTTTGCAAGCTCCTTTTTCTGAAAAATTGTAAAAATCACCGTGTGTTATAAACGGTTGATTTGAGCTTGTCACTTGTAAAATTGCAAGAAATTGTTCATTGTAATTTGCTGGGGGGGTTGCAAAATCAGTTTTTAATACATTCTGGGGGGGTGAAAGGCACAATTTAAGTGCCACATTGTCCTTTTCTTTTGGTGTTCATGGCGGATCTAAGGCAAATTGAACCACTCACTCCACACAATTATCATACATGGAAGCTAAAAATGACTCAATTGTTACAATCTAAGGGTCTATGGCCAATGTTAGATGCAGAACAACCTGAATTTACAAGGGATTATGAAAAGTTTGTCCATAGATGTAAAATGGATGAAGCAAAAGGGCTCATTGGCTTACATGTATTGATAATCTGTTGTTTCATATTTCGGAGTGCAAAACACCTAAAATGTTTGGGACAAACTTGAAGAATTGTATGGTAAAATAAATCATTTCAGAACCTTGCAACTTCAAGCAGAACTACAATCCCTCTCTCCAGATGCTTTCCTTCAATGCAGGATTTCCTTGCTCAATTCAAGATGATTTTGTCACAGTTGAAAGGATGTGGACATGATGTATCTAGTGATGAATGTATCTTCTTGATTCTGTCTAAGTTAAAGGGCCCTTATCAAGTGTTTTCTTCTACTTTCTATTCAAATGGATGCAATGGGGAAAGATTACAAAATGCCTACATTTGAGTTGTTTTGTGAGCGTCTTACTAGGGAAGAGGCCAAGTTAATTCAGTTGGATGCCTTACCTAATTCTAAGAATCATGCTCTAATGGCTCAATCATCCAAGGGTAAAGGAAAGAACAAGAAGAAGCCCAAAGCAGAATCATCTTCTGGTAGTGAGAATCCCTCCAAACCAAAGCCGAAGAACAATCAAAGTCCACTCAATCTCCTTCTTCTTCTACCTCTGGAGATTCTTCTTCCAAGTCCAAGAAAAGAAAGGAGATCCTTGTTCATTTTGTGGAAAAACTGGGCATGATGCATCTCATTGCTTTAAGAGATTAGAGGCCTTGGAGGAAGCTATGAAGAAGCATAATATTTCAGTGGCTAAGCCTTCTTCCATGGGCAAAGGGCAAGCTCTTTCTGCACGAGCTATGCATTCACCTTCAGATAGTTGGATTCTTGATTCAGGTGCTTCACATCACATGAAAAATTCACGTGATCTTCTTGATTCCATAGTTCATACTTCTACTTCTCAGATTGCAGTTGGGAACTCTTCACAGATTCCAGTTTTGGGGACAGGCTCCGTTCAGATGCTAGATGGGTGCATTGAGGATGTTCTTCTTGTTCCTGATATTTCAGCGAATCTTCTTTCCATATATCAGATTTGTCATTCTGGAGATGGGAAGTTAGTTGAGTTTACTCCAAAAATGACTATTAGATAGTTGCAAGATCCTGAGAAGGTTGTCGTGAACAGGGTAGTTGATCATGAGAATCATTTGTATCGATTTGATGGATTTGAGTCTTCATCGGTTCACGTTTTGTTGCTCATGCTGATTCAATGAGCAAGCTTTGGCATGAGAGATTTGGGCACTTGAATTATAGATATGTTGAGCAAATGAAAGCACATAACTTAGTGGTTGGTCTTCCAAAGATCACTTGCACAGATGGTGTTTGTCAAGGATGTGTTCTTGGCAAGCAACATATGGATCCTTTTCCTAAGGGTCACGCTACACGTGCAACCACACCCCTTGAGTTGGTCCATAGTGATCTTATGTCATTCCCAACTCCTTCTTTTTCAGGGGCCAAGTATGTGCTAACATTCATTGATGATTTTTCCCGCCGCACATGGGTCTATTTTCTAAAGCTCAAGAGTGAAGTCCTCGCCAACTTCAAGACCTTTAAAACATTTGTGGAGAAGCAGTCAGGTTTTTCTCTTCGAAAGATACGCACAGATAATGGGGGGGAGTATGTCAATCAGGCATTTCAGGATTTTTGTAGTGCGCATGGTATTCTTCATTAGCACAAAGTTCCTTACACTCCTCAGCAGAATGGTGTGGCCGAGAGAAAGAACAGGACTCTCAGGGAAATGGCTAATTGTATGATTCAGTCTAGGTCCATGGCTCCTGATTTTTGGGCTGAAGCTATCAATTGTGCCAACTATATTCAGAATTGTATGCCCCACAAGGTAGTGCAAAATATGACCCCTGAGGAGGCTTGGTCTCATCGCAAGCCTAATGTATCCTTCTTCAAAGTATTCAGTAGTGAGGCTTGGGCATTCATTCTGAATGGTCGGCATAAATCCATGGAGAAGAAGAGCCAGCGTTACATCTTTGTTGGCTATTGTGAGGATGTGAAGGCATATAGATTGTTTGATCCTAACACACGAGAGGTTCATTTTCGACGTGATGTTCAGTTTTCTGAGTCCATCACCCATCCAGATCCTCCTTTGACTTCTTCTTCATCACAACCTACTCAGTCTTCTTCAATTCATGATACTTTGCTACTTGAGGAAGACTTTGATGATGGTCTTGATGAACCTCCTCCTCACTCACCCAATTAGCCACTTATAAGGCTTGAGTTACTCTCGAGGAGGCCGGGTCCTCTTGTTGGTGATCCTAATGGTGACACTCGGCCACGACCAAGTTTCCTCGTGACTGAATTAGTCTTTGAGTCATGCAATTTCAAATGATCCTCAAAATTTTTCAGATGCTTCAGGTATTCCAGAGTGGGATAGTGCTATGGATGATGAGTATTCTTCTTTGATGAAGAATCATACTTGGGATCTTGTGCCTCTTCCTAAGGGAAGGTTCGGTGCAAGTGGGTGTATCATGTCAAGTATGCAAGAGATGGTTCCATTGACAAGTACAAGGCTCGTCTTGTTGCAAAGGGGTTTTCTCAGGTTGAAGGGATTGACTATTCCGAGACCTTTGCTCCTGTTGCCAAGATGGATTCTATTCGCTTTGTCCTTGCTATAGCTGCATCTCAGGGATGGTCAGTATATCAGATGGATGTGAAGAGTGCTTTCTTGCATGGGGATCTTCATGAGGAGATCTATATGGAGCAGCCACCGAGATTTGTGCAAGATTCTTCACTTGTTTGCAGGCTTCGACGTTCATTGTATGGTCCCAAACAAGCCCCACCGGGCTTGGTATGAGAAGATGTGAACTTTCTTGCCCCTTACGGCTACACTTTCGTACCATTCGATCCGCGGTTTATACTGCCGGACGTGGGATCTGCGCTGCTTATTGTCTATGTGGATGATTTGATTCTCACAGGGAGTTCTACTTCCATGATTCAGAGTACACAGCGAGCATTGATGGAGCAATTTGATATGACCGACCTTGGTCTTTTGCATTACTTCCTTGGTCTTCAGATTCATCAGACTTTTGAGGGGATCTTCATTTTCCAGCAGAAGTATGCTCTTGATTTGCTTCAGAGATTTGGCATGGCTGATTGCAAGCCTACCCCTACTCCATTCCAGTCAGGTGTTGTACTGTCTTCCAGTTGCAATACTCCTATAGTTGATCCTACCTTGTATCGGCAGTTGGTCGGCAGTCTTTTGTACTTGACACATAGTCGTCCTGATATTTCCTTTGCGGTAGGACTTGTCTCTCGCTTCTCATAGGAGCCTCATGAGAGTCATTGGAAGGCTACCAAGCGTATCTTGAGATACATTCAGGGCACTACTCATTTTGGCATTCACTACACTTCAGGTGCATCTCAGATTGTGGGCTTCACTGACTCAGATTGGGCTGGTGATGTCAATGATCAGAAGTCTACTTCTGGCTTTGTCTTTTGCCTTGGTTTTGGTCTGATTGCATGGTCATGCAAGAAGCAAATTGCTATTGCATTATCATCGACAGAGGCTGAGTATTGAGGTGCTATGTTGGCTAGTCAGGAGATTTTGTGGCTTCGTCAGTTGATGACTGAGTTCAAATTCCCTTCCACTCAGCCCACTACTCTTTGGTGTGACAATCAGAGTGTCATTCACATTTCACGCAACCCAGTGGAGCATCACGACTAAGCATATTGAGATCCACATGCACTTCATCGTGCAGCTCATCCAGGATGGTGTTCTCAAATTGGAGTATTTGCCTACAGATCAGAGGTTGCAGACATCTTCACTAAACCTTTGGCATCGCCTCGTTATCTTCAGTTGCGATCGATGCTTGGGGTGAAGGAAGTTGTCCTTGGGGGGTCTTGAGGAGTCCTCCTTCCTTCATTAGTTTTCTTTGTTTCTTTCTCTTTTGGAGAGGAGTTTTCTCCCACAGGGTTTTTCTCCTTTTCTCCACTTGTGAGAGTTTTTTGTTTTGTACATGGGTACCTCATCAGGCCTAGTTGTCGGGACCCATCTTTTGCATTATGCATTGGTTTGTACCTCCCTAAGTTGCAATTAAGGGGGGGTGTTGGTGTGAATAAGTCTTGTACCTAGTTTATTCCTTTACTAGGGACTTAGAGGACTTAATTCACATGTTAAGTTTACTTAGGTTATTAGTTGTCATATCTAGATAAGTATTAGTTGTCTTATCTAGAATTTCCACTTTCCTAGGTAGTTATGAGTTAGTTGTCTCATGTGATAGGATTAAGACACTTGTCATGATCTTTTCTTATCCTATCTCTCATCCTTGCATTTATAAGCAAGGCATCTCTAGCATATTGTAATTTGGCATATAGCATTGTATAGTATTGCATTGATCATTGTATCATATTGCAATCCTTGTTTGGTGGAATAGCATCTTCCATTGTTGCTTCTCTCTATCTCTTGTGGAGGTTCTTTGGCGTTGTAGATTGAAGATCTTGGGTTGTTAACTCCAACATAACTAACATATTATCACAAATCCATTAGCCATAGAATAACATTTAAAATTCATCATTCATAAATACACCAATCAAATAATCTCATCAAAGGATTGTTGTCACGAGGATAGCACCCTTATCTAAGTGTATTTAACTTAGCTATCCTATGAAACATGGGATCATCTTTAGACTATGGATTACCTATAGTGAATATGAACCTCCAAAGTGGGTTGGTTCCCCTGATGGACCTCCTAAAAGCTTTTTGGTTTGATAGTAAAAAGGATAGAAAACTAAAATTTAAGATAAACTAGACCTAGGAGGTGATGCACCAATGAAGAAAAGACTTGTACTTGTTCTAACTTATAATTATTCTCAAAAACTCAACCTAACCCTATACACAACTCAATTTTTACCAACTTATACAAAAGTGTTTCAAAGGAAGGCTATGTTTCAAGTTTTTTTGAAGGAAAATTGTGTGTTTTCACAACTACAAACTCTAAAATCAGCTAACACAACCTATGACTTGCTTAAATTTCATATTATTGCATGAAAAAATGATTGAAAATGAGACATAACTCAAGGATTTAATGCTTAAATCCACAAAAATTACCTCAAATAATTTTGAGAAGGAAAACTTACTTCTTTTTATTGATAAAAAAATGAGTTTTGCTTGTACAATCTTTGAAAATATTGAAAATAAAACTAAGTTGTTGCTCTATAATTCTCAAAATCAATTACAATACATATATTTTGCATAAGGTAGAAAGAGGAATGAAAGAACTAACTAGAAAGAGTTGAATGATTTGTCTTATATAAAAACTCTTCAACTAAAAGAGGTTGAACCTCATAGAATATGTGAAGCTTGCATTATTTAAAACTGGGTGTGAACCGCCTCTAAACTTGTATCCAATCATGCAACCTTTGGTGTAGAAGATTTGACTTGACCTCTTTGACTTTATGACTTTTTCATGCTCCTAGAAGTATGCCCCAACTCAACTTGAATTGATCTTTATAAAAATGCATGAAATTGATTAGAATTGTGAGTCATCAATCAATTTGCATGAAACTTGAGTTGTTGGGCATACAAGGTAAAAAATCCTTTATTTTAGGGACCTAAACTTCATTAAAAAGCATGATTTTAGCCCCAAACTACTCTTAACTTCAGTTATGATCATATGGGATTTTAAAATAGGCCTCAACTACCTCTAAGTGTCTTAAAACTAAAATTTGAGGTCAGCTAATTCCTCTCGACTTGAGAAATCTCAAGCATGATGATGGGTGTGTATGGGGTTTGCTTGTATGAACCTTTCGTGTGATTTGTTGTCCTAGTATTGTTAGCTTTACAAGCTTCTTCATATGACTATAATCCTTGATGGTGCTCATATTTCATTGATTCCCTTCATATCAAACTATTCTTTTTCATACCTTGTATGACTTATGACTGTCCTCTCTAACCTTGTGAGCATTAAGACTATCATCCTTGATGCATACATTTCCTTATAAACTCTAATTTGTTGTACCTTGTTTGACTGTGTATTCAATGGTATGAGGAGATTGCTCATTCAAATGTGTTCAAATTTTCCTTTCATAGATGACAACCCTCCATTAATCTTTCCACTAATGCTTACTTGGTAACATGGTGACTATGGGATTGTCACCTTGTCTTAAAAATTGTCTTCATGTCCCATATGACTGGCATTTTCTTCACTAAACTTGCTTTGTTCTTATTGTCTTCATATATTCAAGTTATTTTCCACTGTTGTCCTTCAAAATTCATAAGTTCTTCATCTTTATCATACTTTCACTAATTCCCTTCACTTGTTCAATATGGTTGAGTTAACCTTTGATTTCACTTTTGACAAACTTTGTTCTTCATTTATGTAACTTCGACATTTGATTTTGTTGTGCACATTCTAATCCAGGGTCTACCTTTATGAAGGGGCTATCCATTGATTGTAACTCATCATTTTTCAAGCTCAACACTGTCTTTTATTCTTGTTTTATGTCCTTCCTTAGTATGATTGTTTCATGATGATATACCTTTTGAAACTATTGAAACTCCACTATATCTTTATCTTCTAGTTTAAAGTTGCTATCAATCATTGTTTACTCTTGGCACCACAAATCTTCATCCTTTTACACTTGCACAATCACTTTGGGTTGTCATCTTCATGAAAACCTTGTTACAACTATCCATTTCCTTGTAGTGACTTCCTTTTTGAAATGAAGTTTTCCATTGTTGCATTAAGAATCTTTTCTTTATCGCAAACTTGTAGAAAATCACCCCCTTGTACATTTTACATAGCCCCCCTAACTTTATTGTATCATTCCCAATAGCATAGTTGGAAATAACTTTTCCACCATTACTAATGTTCATGTGGCCTTCAAACCTAAGATTTTTTTTGTCCTTTTCTCTTTTGAATATCACTGTGCAACTGCCCATGCTAAAAACTATACTTTATAGAGCATTTTCCCCTCTTATTTGTGGTCATATTTGTCAAACTCTTGACTATCTTTTTATTGCACTTCATGACAGTCATTATTACTTCATGCATTTGGTGAGAAGAAAAAAAAAACCTGCCACTTTCTTAGTTATTCTACCCTTTTAATAACTATCATAATGCTTCTTCTCCTTTTGAAACCTTACATCTTGAATTTTACTTCACAAAGAGATCTACAACAATTTTCAATGCTAGTGTGCATTTTTCATAAGCCAAGAATCTTCCTCTATATCATTGAGTTCATGCTCAGATCCATCTCCATGTACCTTGAAAACATGGGGGAATGCCATTGTCCCTTTTAGATCTCTATATGACTATCTTCTCTAGTCCTTCAAAATGCATTCATTCTTACATTATCACAATTCCCTAATTTGAAAATAAGGACTATCACTATTATTGAATCCTATGCACCTCTTCATTAGCTTTGTTTGTGAGATGACCAAAAGAATACTAATGCTTTTGATCATGCCTTGAAGATTTCCCTTTCACTTTTATCCATTGGAGCTGCATACTATCAACTTAATGATTGCCTTCTTAAAGTACTAGGTTGCTCATGTTTCACAAGACAATCATGCAAATTCTTCACTACCTTTAGTTCGTCTTTGTGATGGAAACCTATCTTGGTTGTGCTCCTCTTAAGGTCTTAACTGAGTTCTTTAATGGGGACTACTCTCATAGTTTTAAAACTTCCCTTGTCTTCATACTATCATTGTGATTATCTTTGCATTTGACTGGCCCATAAAAAATAAATCTTTTCGTTGGTGACTATCTTGACACCTTTCCCTCATGGTACATTTGGCACTCATGACTATGACTATCTAATCTGCCCTCCATGTGAAATCTTGACTATCATAAGGCCACCTTGTGAAACTCAATCCTTTTCTCCTCTTAACAACATGGTTACTACCCATTGGTCATAACCCTCATGAGCCTTTGAGACTTTCCACCTCATATATATTGTGGGATCCATTGAATATTTTCACATTGGCATCATGATTGCATTTTCTTGGGTTATATGATTTCCCTTCTAGCGGCATGGTTATTTTTTCTAAAGTTTAAAGTGGTTATGCTTGAGAACTTGTCATTGACTTATCTTCATAAATCCCTTGTCATTTATTATGATTTTCCTCCTTCAAGCCTTGCATTGTGGACTGCCTTCTTCAAAACTTCATGTCATGCTCCCTATGGATAGTCTACTAAAACTTCATGCTCACAGTTCTATCTACTATTGGGGTTGTCATACTTCATTATCATTGTCCTTTTGAACTACATGAGATCATATTATTTGAGGTATTCAGTCCAACATTCAACATGCCCTATAAGGACTACCCTATTGCCCTTTAGATTACCTTTTCTCTATGATATCATTGTTTATTAAATGGATTTTTATGTGATTGGCTTTGTATAGTCCCTTTTTGATGGTACACTACCCCTATACTAATCTTGCTTCAAGGTAACATGGTCTAGCTCTTTATTCTTTGTGTTTAGTGTGGCAGTCACAACTACAATATCAGCATAAAATCTTCCTACACTATCCCAAATCCCATACAAATTTCTATATTGGCATCTTAAGATGGTGGATTGTCCATGTCAAAGTGGCTCATCAAAAGTGACATTATTCTTTTAAATGAAAGGTTTAACCTATTGAGAGGTCTAAGCTTCTTCCATTTTCATACTTGATGTTTTCTTAGGGTTTTAAAATGGTTTTTCTCTCTCAACAACCACATTCAATGCAAAAAAGAAGAAGAAAATTATTGTATAACCTCCTACCACTTCTTTATATAAACAATAGGTCAAGAACTTCAATGGCAACATACATACCTCTGTGCATATAACTCCAAGTCCTAAATGTTACATGGTTGCATGGTTGGGCATGACTGAAACCCATGATCTCTATAACTCTTCTTAAACTCATTGCCATCCATGAAGATACTCCAATTCCCTCCTTACATGCAACAATTCTTATGAAAAACTAGAACTTTTGATCAATGCCTCTCTACGTAACCTCTCTTTCAGATTTTTCCTTTTTTTCCTTCTCCATTTCATGGCACCCAAAACTTGGAGTCTTTTCTTTTTCATTTTACATGACAAATCGTGTAGTGTGATTTATTTTACCTTTTTTCCTTTGATTTTTTATGCAACTGAAGTGCTTTTTCCTTATTTGGCATGGTTTACCTCATTTTTGCTTTGCTTTGGCATGGGAAGATAATGCTCGAGGGAAAAAATCCTTTTTAAATTAAAAAAACTTTGACATGACCTTTTTAAATTAAAATATCAAAAACTTCTCTTTTTTAATTTTTAACCTAAGACCAGAATGAGAACATTTAAATAATGTCATTTTTTTACGAAAAATTGAATATATTCTTAGTGACTTATGAGGGTATTTTCCCTACTAAAATAAATTTGACTAGTAGCCTTACATATTCATTAGGTAGTAGAGTCATTTAGGCTTGAAAAGGAAGTTTGAAAACTAATAAGATAGCTGAGAGATATATAGACTAGCAACAACCTAAGATCAAGCAACCTAAAACAAGACCCGAACCATCCTCTAAAAGGAAAAAACCAGTTGTGCATCAACACTTTATTGAAAAGGGAAAACTTCAAGAAAATGACTCAAAGCAAATTGTGCAGCAACACTTATTGACTCAGGAAACCTATCCTAATAGGTGAACCATATATTTTTTAGTGTGAGGCTTATAGGCTACTCTTACACTCTTAGGATGTGCCACCTAAAAGGAGAGAGATAAACCTCACAAAAAATAAAAGTTGGTTCACTCAAATTAAGATGTGTATGATGTTATTTAGACTAAATGAGATTATCTAAATGCAACCAAATGAACTAATTGACTGATTATGAATGCAAAATCTAAGAAACAAGTGATGTTTGAAAACACAATGTGATATGGAAGCATGAACTAAAAGATAAACAAATGCAAAACATAAAAGAAGGTTGAATCAGAGTGCACCTAGGCAGAGAATGAAGAATCTAGAGTGTCCTGAATGCTGACAGAGATCACTGAAAATCACTAGTGGTATTCATTCACCACTGATGGTGAATCAATCCTACTTTTGATGAAAACTTTTGGAAACTGGTTTGTGAGTGTCGGGATCCAGAATCTGACAAAATCTAACTTCCCAGCCTTAAGGTGATTTTCCATCTCCCAAAATTCTATGAAATCAGGGACTAATTCCGTAGCACCAAATCTGAGGTTGTCTTCTTGTCGAGTTGACAAAGTCAAATCTGTAGAAAAAAAACCGTAGGTTGTCTCCAAGCTTGAAATAGGTTCTAGTTGACTTGAAACACTTTGTCGACTTGTTCACCACCTTTCAACATCTAATTGCTTGATAAATCTGCATACAAATGTCTGCAAACACACATGCAAAAGGCAGAAAATGGTTAAGGGTTAGGTTATAGGGATTTTCCTTGGTCAAATCTCACTTTGGTAATCAAACCCCTAATTAAGAAATAAAATGAAATGATCAAGGAAAGATGAATAAACAACATGCAAAATTTCCTAAACTCACCAACCTTGTTGAAGAAATCTGAAGATATATCAATGCTTGCTCCAAGATACTTGATTGAAGCTTGATTGAATGATGCAAAGTGCTTGAATGCTTGAATGAATGAGTGGATTAGTGAACTTGATGAATGGGGGTTAAACTGGATGTAAAAACACTTAATTATACACAATTGTGCCTTAGTAACCCAATGATACCTCATCACAGGGCGACATAAGGTGATTTTAAATAAAAACCTGAAAGAAAATTTGAAATATTTTGAATTTTGAGCCAAGAGGGACTCATTCACCACCCATGGCGAATGGGTCCCACCTTGGACATGAAAGAGGGTGTTGGGAATTATCTTTCATTTAATGTTGTTTGTCGGGTTTACATTCAAAAACACACTTAATTAAGCCTTATAAGGGCATAAAGGGGTCAAATAAAGCATAAGAAAGGTGTAAATAATGAAATCAAGCCTAGAAAAGCATGAAATCTTGTTACACGACTTTACAACACTTCAAAATAGGACTTGATAAGTGATGAAAAGGTAATTTTGAGGTGAATTGTAATGAATAGAGTCTAGAAAAGTGTAGAAAAGTTTTACAACACTTCACAAGACGTCATAATTTGAATTTTAAGGACCTAATGTGAATGTTTAAGCCACATTACAACATTAAATCAAAGCAAAATGAACCAAGCATCGTGAAGAAAGACCTAAAAGACCATGAAAATGTTAAGGGGCCATTTTTCTATGGCACAATATGATACAATTGTAGATCAATACCTTGATAGCAATGCTTGAGGTGAATCCCATTAACTCGGATTGGTAGCCCTTTTCCATCAAGTTTGGATAGTTGAAAAGCATTTTGCATCTTGCAACCTGTGATCATGAAAGGACCACTCTACATGGCATAAAATTTGGTGTGCTTTCTAGGCTTGGTTTTCAACTCATCCAATTTTAGAACTAAATCCCCTTCATTGAAAACTCTTGGAACTACTTTCCTATCAAAGTTTTTTTTATTTACAGTGCTTGATGAAACTCCAAATTATGCATTACTTTCTTTCTTGTTTCTTCCAACTCAATAAGCTCAACAAGTCTTACTTACATTGACTCTTCTTTCATTAATTTCATCTCCTTCATTAGGCTAAGTGTTGGTAATTCAACTAAAATAAGTAGCCTTGCCTCTTTTCCATACATAAGAACATAAGGTGAATTACCTATAGATCTTTTTGGAGTGATCATATCAGCCCATAAAGCTAATTCCAGTTTTCTATGTCAATCTCTTTGATTGTCTTCTATTGTTCTCTTGATGATCCTAATCAAATTTTTATTTGTAGACTCAGCTTGACCATTACCCTGTGGGTAATACTTGGATGAAGCACTCAAAAATGTGTCATTTTTAATAGCCAAATCAATTATTTTTATGCTAACTAAAGCTAATGCATTATCTGAAATAATGGATTCAAGAGTACCAAACCTTGCAACCAAATCTTCATAGAATATTAGGATTGAGTTTTTGTTTGCCTCTTTCGATGCTACTCCTTTTTTCCATTTGGTAAAGTAATTTGTTACAGTTAGTATACATTTGTGCCCTAAATTGGATGGTGGATTTATGAGCCCAATAAAATCAAGACCTCACCTCATGAAGGGTTTTTCTACTTGAATTAAATGCAATGGTAAAGTTTCCAACCTCTATTTTACTACAAATAAAGCACACTTCATGTACTTCCTTACCCATGCATGTGCATCCTTATACAAATTAGGAAAAAATTAACCAAATTTCAAGATTTTAAGGGTTGTTGTTCTTGGTGCAAAATGACCAACTGCTACCCCAGCATGGAATTCCTCAAGAACTCTATCAATTTGATAAGCTTCAATGCATCTTGTAGACACTCAAAATTTGTCCTCACAATTGTCCTATTTTTTGTCTATTAATTAAATGGAGTTTATTATCTGTTTAATTAATTCATTTAATATTTTTCTTCTATTCATTCATTACTAATTAACATATTATAATTATTATCATTTATCCATAAATTATTTTATAATACTCCATTTGTGCAATCATTAAATTATCCATACATTAAAACCATTAAATCATTCGTCTAAATTCACAAATCATTAAATCATTTAACCTTTATCCATTTACATATTTCATTAAATCATTTAAATAAATAAATCTATTTAATCATTCATTAATTTGGAAATGCACTTTATTCTAAACTCCTAAATCTACACCCTATCATAAATATATTCATTTATCTCTCTTATTTCTATCAATTTCATTTGATTAAAGGATATGGGATAAATATTCATTTCTCCACTTCACTCTTTTATCCCACATCTCTCCCGCAACATGAATCCACTGTGTGAGGACATCTATATAAACCCTCTCTTCTCACCAAAAATACATTGAATTTTGATCATAAAATCCTCTTTTTCATTCATTAGAGCTTCTTGTTGCAATTGTGCTTGTAAAAATCTAAGAGCACCAAATGCATAAATCAAGATCATGGTGAATAGGAGAACAATGAAGTTGGTTTTCTTTTGAATGCATATGTTTGGTTTCACATAGTTTAGTTTTATGTTTTTGCATGTGATTTCATTTAAGAAAGGCTTCATTGATGTTATGCTGAAATTTTGATTTAGGTTTATAGATTTAAATCAGCTTTTCAGTTTTCAACATAAACAGAATGGTGACCCTGACGTGAAATTAGTTTATGGTTGCATGCTTATTTCAAAATTATTTTGCAACAATATTGTAGAAAAAACTCTATTGAATTCAAATATTTTGCAATATTTAAATGTTTTCCCATTATGGTTTAATTGATATTCTACTATATGGTTGAATATTTGGATGATAATATGAATTTGAAGCTAACATTTTATTAGATTTTCCACCTTTGCCATGCATTGTTGTGTGGCGGTTGTAAGAAATATGGATGAGTATTTCCTCATAGTTTCTTCTACTGGTAAATGTGAAACGTGATCTTTCATTCATTTGAGGAGTCTACCATCGAGCTTCATGTGGTTTGGCATCGTGCATGCATGTCTATTGGAATGATTTGAATATTATCCCATGTTCTAGAGCTCTTACATAGCGTTAATATCATGATGCCATCATTGTTTACAATTTCACAATTGCATTAAATTTTACTTTCTAATTCCCAGTTTCTAATTCCCCATTTCTAATTTCCAGTTTGTAATTTCCAATTGCTAATTTCTAGTTTCTAATTTCTAGTTTCTAATTTCTAGTTTCTAATTTCTAGTTGCTAATTTCTAGTTGCTAATTTCTAGTAGCTAATTTTTAGTAACTAAATTTTATTAATTTTTAGTAACTAATTTGTTAGTTTACATTAATCTTAGCAATTAATTTAGTTTAGATTAATTCTAGTTTTGATTAATTTAGACTAATTTTAGTTTGATTAATTTAGATTAATATTAGCAATTAATTTAGTTTAGATTAGTTTTAGTCTAAGTAATTTAGATTAATTTTAGTAATTAACTTTGTTAATTTAGATTAATTTTAGTTTAGAATTAATTTTAATTTAGTTTAATTAATTTAGATTAACTTTTGGTTAGCTAGATTAATTTAGTTAGATTTAGATTAATGTTATTTTCCTTCTTAGTTTAATTTTGATTTTGTGGCTAATCTTGAGCTTTTTTGCAAGTTTGCATGTCAAAGACTTAGAATAAAAACTTGAACATACATTTGTCGAAGACTTGGAGGCTTGAAACTACTAATGACATTTGGTACAAGATGTTTCTTGGAGACTTTATTTTTAAACTGATTGTCTTTTAGTATAGCAAACATTTCAATTGGTGCTTAAAAAGAACTTTTTTTTGTGTGTTTGGTGTGCTTGCACATTATGTGTTACCCGAGCTAGTGTGTATGTATCCTCTCCCCTTCCACACTTGTGCAATCCTAGGTGATGAGAAATACACATTGGTCTCCTTTTTTATTTTTAGTAGAGGCTTTCCTAGGGATTTCATCACCTCAGGGTTTGACCTTGAGCATATTTTTTGGTGGGCTATATCAAAGGGGGGATAATGAAAGATGTACCCCAATGAGTGGATAGCATCATTCGAAGCCAAGCCGTGAGACCCTCGGTCCACCGAGACTTTCTGGTGATGAGAGTGGGAGTGGGCCTCCCAGTTATCAAGCTATTACAAATGGGCTCTCTATTCATGATAATCCCCTACTAGACACCTCTTGTTTTTAATAGCCAAAAACCCTTCTATTTGCTTGCGCAAGAGGTTAGACCTTTGAAGTCATCCCACGTTCCTACATTTCAGAGTAGAGATAGAAAATTCCTTGAGATCCTCGGGCCTTTAGGAATTTGAAGTTTGGTGCACCTGAGAAGTGAGTGTCATGAAGGGGAGCCAATGCCACCAAACTTCTAAGCTATCTGCTTTGAATAAGTGTGGGTGGAGAAATCCAAGTGGGAACCCAACAAATATTGTCTCTGTCAGCCTAGGATTTGTGCTTGAATGTTATTTTATTGCAAAAATCAAACAACATTCACAATAAAAAAAAAACAAACATTTTCAATCATAATCAAACACCACACTTGTCCTTGGATCTTAAAACTTGTCCAAACATCAAACTCAAAAAAAAATTGTTTGATGTGTCTTATGTGTGCAAAAAAAATCACAAAAAAAAATAACACCTAGGAATATGCAACATCTCAACCTTGCAAACCCCAAAAAGTCAAACAAATTTTTTTTATCCAAAATGAACCTATCACTTAAATCTCTTGGGGCCATCATCCTTAGTTTTGATCTTTCAATCCTTGCATTGCGCCCATCCCTTGCATATCCATTATTGCTCAAACAAACCTTTAGAATTTCACTTAGGTTACTCTTCCTAGGTCTTGAAATCAAACCTTTGGCTATTAATTGCTCATATCACTTGAGGTTTATCATCCTTGAGTTAGGGAATTACCATTATTCTTGAGTAGGGTAATCCTCTTGGAGTTCGTCATCTCCTACATATCCTCTCTAGAATCATTTTTCCTTGTGTTTATCCATCATAGCACAAGTAAATCCTTGCATCATAACAAGCTTCAAAGGTCTAGAGTTTCCTTTGAGCTCTTGCATTCTTATCATATCAAGCTTGTCATATCATACCATACCATTCTCATATCTCATCTTAGAATCATATCCTTTTTTATTGCATCATAGTCTTAGGTATCATATATTATCTTGTCCTGGATTGAAGATCAGAACAATCACCCATGACCCCTAGAGCAAGAATAAAAATGTTTCAAGAAGGGAACCCTTGGGGAAAATACTTTGATGGTTAAGATCACATTAGTGTTGCAACTAGTGAAATGAATGAAATTGATAACAAAGAAATAACCCAATCCAATATAGATGAAGCACTTAATGATCATAGATTCACTCAATTTCTTACAAAGGTAGTCAAATGTAATCCACAACAATACTTCAAGGCCCTTGTTGATGATGGAATCAAACTACCTCCTAATTTTGACATATCCTTACTCATGATGAATGACAATCATGAATCTAGTGAACCTAAGCATGTAAAAACAAACAATGGGGATATAATCAAAGATCACAGACCCTTTTATTTACAACCTGGTTACAATAAATCTTCAAAGATGTCAAAACTTGCACCTACCAACAACCCTATTTTGGATGAGCTCATAGCACTGAGACAAGAATTGGATACTCTCAAAAATAGTAAAACGTCATCCCACAAGTTCTCCATTGAGGATATATGCCATTATCCTTTCGATCTGAACATACCAATGCCACCTTTTCCTAGTCATTGGGACATACTGAAACTTGATAAATATAAGGGAAAAGGAGATCCTAAAGACAAGAGAATTTTGTGCTGCTACCTTTGAATTTACAGTTGATGAGACATACCTTATGAGATTATTCCCTCACAATCTAGGAGGAGAAGCTATGGAATGGTTTTCACGATTACCCCTGACCATCAAATCTTTTCAAGAACTGGCTAATAAATTTTTCTCCAATTATAGTTTCAACTGTGAACTTAAAGTGACCCTACAAACCTTTTTAACACCAAACAAAAACAAGGTAAATATTTTGTGTCATTTTTACAAAGATGGAGACATTTAACAAAGTGATTACCTTATGACATTCCACAAAAATAATTGGTTGACCTCTTTTGTCAAAATTTAAACAAGGAAATTGGAAGGGAACTTCACCTCAAATGCTTGGATTCCTTTGATGAAGCCATAGAAATGGGATTTTAAATCGAACAAACCCTCATCAATGATGGAACTATTAAACTTAATAATGAAAAAGATCAAAAATTATGTTCAAAAAATAAGACACCTTTTTGGATAAAGAAGAAGAATGTACTAAATGATGAATTTGTTGATGCGAAAACAACTAAAACATCATCACCTATCTACAAACTTAAAGGTTCATCTTTAGACAAAGGAAAGAAAAACAAAGAAGTTTCCCTAAATGAAATTTTACACCATTGGGACAATCACTTGAATTTGCATTAAAAGAACTCCTTGAAAATAATCTTATAATGCTACCTGAGATGAAAGAATATAATCCACAAGTCAAACCCCCATGGCGGAATGAGGATCACTTTTGTGACTATCATAGACATAAAGGACATAAGACTAATAGTTTCAATAAACTTCGACATCTGATACAAGACCTTATTGATGACGATAAGATAGCAGTTGATAGACACACTCCTTCTGGTAACTCTGATTGTGAGATGTTTAAAAACCCTTTCCCTAAACATGACAAGGATAAAGGAAATTCCCTTGAATCTTGTGATGGTCTAAACTATACTACTATTAAGTATGATTATACAATAAATAGCATTAGTGAGGTCGATAATCATGTGAACACTTTCATTATTAAAGGAAAAAAACCTTATTGTAATGTTACTACCCATAGAGGCACAATTACCCTTATAGGTCCTAATTCAAAACCCGCTAAACCAACTTAACGATACAACCTCATAGAGAATTTAGGTAAAACACCTGCACAAATTTCTATACTTGAGTTGTTATGCCTATCTCATGAGCATAAAGCTATCCTAGATAAAGCACTTGCTACTGCTACAGTGCCTAAAGACCTACATGTGGATCAATTCCAAGCCATGGTGGGACACATCACCTTTCCTCACACTCTCACTTTTACACATAATGTACCTTTACACATTGAAGTCCTTGTCCATAATGTCAAGATCAAGTGAGTTCTGATAGACGAAGGAGCAGGTCTTAATATTTGTACTCAAGAATTGATCACAAAATTAGGGTTCTCTAAAACTGCAGTTGATTCAAGGAAAAGGATTACCATAAAGGCATATGATGAAGAGGAACGCTCATCTAAAGGTTCAGTTACTTTACCAATCAAGGTTGGGCCTATGGTAAAGGATGTGGTTTTCCAAGTCCTTAATCTCCCTCTGACCTATAATATCCTCCTTAGAAGACCATGGATTCATGCAATGCAAGTAGTACCTTCTACATACCATTAGTGTGTTAAATTCCCACACAATGGTGTTGAAATCACAATACAAGGAGATCCTAACCCTTTCATGTATTTCCAAAATCTAAGTCCTAAAACTGAAATCACAATCCCTAGCAATCATGAACCACCTCCTTCTCAAGCATATGTTGATCCTGAGTCCTTAAAATCATCCACCTCAAAATCCAATGAAGCTGAGATCAAAATACAATTGAAAGAACAAGGAGTAGGGGAATATACCCTAGATCGTTCTCTTTTCCTTGGAAAGCTACCTTTATCTCCCCACATTTATGGCAAGCCATAGATGACTAAGTCCTCCACTTCATTTACCACACCATCAAGCACCAAGGTCCAAATCCATGATATGGGATGTGGAGGATACCGTATGGATAATTTACCAACAAAAGACACTACTAATATCATCGAGAAGGGTTAGACTTCCAATAGGGATGCCAAGACAGCTACAAAAGGAACACAAAATGATGACCATGGTTGGATTGAAACTTTCTGGGATCCTGATGATACATCTTCCTTTACCATTTCCACTTTAGCCCAATCCTTTCATGTCCATAATAATCCCATGTTTGATCATGATATCTATGATAATCTATTTTTTATCATGACCTTGTTGAAGATATCCAAGATTATCCTTCTCCATCTTTTGAACCATCACCTTTCCATCTCGACCATCTTGGGTTAGGATATGAATCTCCTAATGTCGCCTCTACGAAGCCACCTTTCCAAGTCGTTAAGGATGTGAAAGCTTCCTTTGACGTTATTAGTACTAAAAAGGATAGTCCTAAAGACTCCATTGATGGCATCACCACTCCCATTCGTCCACTAAACATTCCTGTCACTTTTCCTATTTCATCCATCTCACTCACGTCCACTCACATCACATAAATGGATCAATAAGTTATATCTCAAGAAAAGAATAAAGGAAAAGATCCAATGAATGAGCTATCTTTAAAAGGAGATCAAGAATCAAGAGACAAATCAAAAACAAAAGAAGATCAAGACAAGTCCCTTGGCCAAAATAAAAAGCTATTGAATAAATCAAAAATAAAAGAAGATCAAGACAAGTCCTCTAGCCAAAATAAAAAGCTATTAGACAAATCAAAAATAAAATATCAATACAAGTCCTTTAGCCAAAATAAAAATCCATTAGACAAATCAAAAATAAAAGTCAAAAGTGAAAGCAAGCAAAATTTGATCTCCAAGTATGCCTCTACATCAAAAATCACTGGGGGCATCTATCAAGGAGAAAAGTAAAAAAAGAGCTTGTTGATCGAAGGTCCCCATCCACATCACTCTCACTCATACCATATATTCCATTCCACCCATCCATGTTCACATATCTATCATATCACACCATTCATGATGTCTTTCAATGTATCTTTGACGACAACCCCTTCATGTACTCTAGCTCATCGGTCACCCAATCTCCTTTTCATCTGAAGCTTGATGACCCACGTAGTGTGCACATTAGGGATCATACCATAGCCTCTTTCATCTACCACATCTATCATCCTTCATATTTTCCACTCATACTCCTCATTTTGATCAGGTCCTTTCATCTAGCACAGTCATTCACATAGGATTGGGGCATCGTCAAGGCAATCTACGGATCTGGCATTTATCAATTCTATACCACAAGCTTCCAGTGAGCTAAAGTTCTGAAAAATACAAAATGGAAAAAAGTTCTAAAAAAATACTAAAAAAATGGAAAAAAAGTCCTGAAAAATACAAAATTGAAAAAAAAAAGTCTTGAAAAAATACAAAAAAATGGAAAAGTCCTAAAAAAATGAAAAAAAGAAAAAAAAGTAAAGAGAAATTAATTCTTTCAATGGTGAAAACCACTTTGGTGGCGCCTTGAGCAAGTACCATGGTGAAAATCGAGAAATCGGTGCCATGTGTAGAGGCTTCACTCCTCTTTCCTTTGGAGCTCCACTTGATCTTTACATCCCACTTTCACTCACCCTCCACTTCATAATGGCCTTTTCACACTCACCATGGCTTTTGAATTGTTCGACATTCCCCTCACTTACTCGCTTCACCATGCATAGTAGGTTGGTCTTATCCCTCACTGGGGCATTCCCTCAACCTTGGCTATGGGTTGGGATACTTGGAGCAGCATCTCACGGTCAAAGAAACTATCCTCTTTGTTTGTTTGCTTGCTTGTGATTCATTTCATTCCATCGTAAAACTCTAAAAAATCCAAAAAAAAACAAATATTCTAAAAATCCAAAAAAATCAAATTTTGAAAATCCAAAAAAATCAAATATTCCAAAAATCCAAAAAAATTAAAATTCCAAAATCCAAAAAATCCAAAATTCAAAATTCAAAAAAAGTCAAATGTGCGAGAAATTTTGAAAATTCATATATTACTAAAATCCAAAAAAATCAAATATTTCAAAAATCCAAAAAAGTCACAATATTTCAAAAATCCAAAAAAATCAAATATTTTGGAAATCCAAAAAATCACATAACGTCAAAAATCCCAAAACAACGACACTTTCAAATTTCCACACAGGTTGAACTTCAACAAAATCAAAACACGCTACAATCAACAATCAACTGACATACCTATCAGCCCCCCTTTCAAATCCAACCAAACACATAAACTGTAACAAGAATCAGTTCCACATGGAAGCATGATGCTTGTTTGTTTGTTGATCTTTGATTATTTTATGATTTTTATCTTTGGTGGCATATCTTTTAGCTTCTCGAGAATGTCTTAGACTAGGGAGGCAAGGATGGGGCATGTTCACTTGTTTGTTGTCTGTGGATTATTTCTTATTCACGAGATGACTCGTCTTAAGACATGGTTGTCTAAAATCATCGAGGGCCTATGAGTCTTGTGTGGATAAGAACATTCCTTGTCTAATAGTGTCTTCCATGCAATAAGTATTCAGGTCATCTAAGGTCCTTATACCTAGATGCTTATACTTCACTACTAAATAAAAATGCAAATAGTATTCAGGTCATCTTGATGTTCATGTTATCTAGAGACTTATACTAATTTGCGACATAATAAGCTCTATGCTGATAAAGAACTTTGTAAAGCACAA